>CM031962.1:34425732-34512982 GCA_018749465.1 Paracanthobrama guichenoti | reverse complement strand
GTCGTCGGGCGTCATAGGCAATTGGGATCACTTCAGGAGCCCTATCAGCTCGAGATATGAGAACAGGCCAATGAGAATTGGCATGCGTTGCATCGCACTCCGCCCGACTTGTTGTGGGTATGGCGGAAGCAAAATGCGGCGCCGCGTTTGTTTTTCACTGAGAGCCGAACTAGTGACTCGGCTTTACTGATGATGGTACAGCAACTGTGGCGATGGGGCGTTCGTCTCCACCGCTCCCTCCTTCAGGAGTGAGGGTTTATCATCGTAACGAGATGTTTCGCTCAGTCGATCACATTCAGCGTCGTGGACGTCTGAGCGAATTGGGATCCCTTTGGAACATGCCAGTTACCTACACTTCCAGCCCCGAGAAGGCCTCAGACCCGTCTGTTCGGGTGAAATTCAACAGGCAGAGTCACTGCTGCTCTTCAGAGGAACCACTCAGCATGAAATATTGGATAACACTGGAAGCGTGTCCCGGGGGCCGCTGCGGAGACACATCATGCCGGAAGAATACACATATGGACCCAGGCCATGGGCAGTGCAACATACAAGTCCCAGGGTGGCTAGCCATTTTGCGACGGGGAACAACACCACTCTGAGACGGCAGAGGAGCTCTGCCGAGAAAGACACCCAGGCTCATGCGTAGGAAGCCGTACCATGGGGAATACACATAACAGGACCGCCGTGGGGTCACAACATATGGAACAATGCCTGGATTCACCAATGCACGCTATGAGGTGTTAGACCTGGCATCCCGGACCTCCGCCCGATCCGACTGCGGCGGGTTGGAGGACTCGACAGGTTTAAGCCATGCTAGAGGAACTCGACTGGAGCATATAGCGCGCGTATCCGTTCCATGGGGAAGGAATGGCGCAGCAAGCGACACTTAGCACACAGGAAGATACCAATACCGTAGGCTACTGGGAATCTAGCGAATGTATTTGGAGGTGTTGCCAGCCAGCTCTACAAATGTGTCAGCGAGGCGCCTGAGCCAACACCCAGGAAGAAGCTGCCTGGTGGAGTAGGCTCTTAACCCGAGCGGGCAGGGCATGTCTTGGGTTTCATGCGCCAAGACGATGGCATCCACTATCCAGTGGGCCATCCCTCTCTTGGAGACAGCCTTTCCATATGCTGGCCTCCGTAACAGGCAGAAGAGCTGCTCTAAGGTCCTGAAGCTTTCGTTCTATCCACGTAAGTCGTGCAGCATGGGCGGGACAGAAGAAAGCTAGAACAGGTCTGCCTCCTCCGAGGACAGCGCTTGCAGACTCACCACCTGGTCCCAGGAAGAGTGGTGTTAGGAGCCTTGAACACATATCCAGGCGGGGTTTCAGGATATGAGAGTTACCAGTAGCCCAAATTCCAGGCACGATTCATCAATCCAGTACCTGCAGGTCCCTACCCTCTTGATGCAGAGCCAATGCCAGTCAAGTACTGTCTTCAGAGACAGGGTACAACTGAAGGCTGACAAAGGCTCGAAGGAGAGTCTCTGCAGTGCGGTCAGCACCAGAGAAGGTCCCAAGAGGTACAGAGAGAGAGGAGGAAACGAGGCGGTTAGTCTCCTCGCCACCCTCAGGAACCTGGCGATCAGGTCGTGCTTCCTAAGGACTTTTCATACCAGATCATGATTAAGCGATAGGCGGCAACGCAAACTTTTAAGGGTGGAGAGACAGCCTTGGCTCCAACGCCTCTTGGGAAGGAAGCACGGAACGGCCGGAACACCCCTTTGGTCTTCCTGGGTGAGAGAAGAGCACCGTTAATGATGAGTTCCACTTCAATGCATAGAGGTGCCTCACAGAGGCGTTGTAGTGGATGTGATGGTGTCTACCGCTTATAGTCGTATGGAAACAATCCCAGCATTACCAAAACAGGATGCCATATACACAGAGCCTCTAGAAAATGTTTTAGTAGTACCATATCTACTGTGTTTGAATGAATTGTGCAGTTCAGCATGGCTGAATGGCAACTCCTCTGTGAGCGCACTGTTAGAGACAATCTCCATTCCAAAATGATTCTGCATAGGCAGAGTTTGCTCTTCTCCCAGTTATTATTGTGACAAAGGTGACTGGGCACCATGTCCTGTGCTCACTTTAGCTGCTCTCGCTGACTGGGCAGGATCAATAGCTAGATCGTTGAGGTAGTTTAGAGGATACAAACCTGCAGCTCTCATGGGAGCAATGGCCGCCTCGCTGACTTGGCGAGACATGGGCGGCAAAACCAGCCGAAGGAGTAGGACTTATTATGCTGATAGCATAAATCCGTCGAATGCAAGCATAGGAGCGGTCTGTGTCGAGGAGAATGGAGACATGAAAATCACGTGTCCTTCAGGTCGATCACTGCAAACCAATTCTGAGGACAGACACCTGAAGATGCGTTCTGCATTAACATTCTGAGCGGCAGCCTGTGAAGGGCCGGTTCAGAAATCGCCAGATCCAAGATCGGCGTAATACACACGCCTTTGTTGGGCACAATGAAGTACAGGCTGTAGAAGCGGTCTTCATATCGGCTGGAAGGGACTGTCTCTATCGTCCTTCCGCACCCGAGTAGGACTCACGATCTCCTGACTGCAGGGCGTTCTCCTTCGACACGGAGGTGAAGGATGCTGCCCTGAACTGGGGACGCCAAAAGTGAACGCTGAATCGGCGTAGCGAGTCTGATGGTACGGATGAGCCAGCGAGACAGCCAGAGTACTGTGAGCTCCCAGGAACCGGTGCAAGCGCCCAGGATCAACGTGCGTTGCCCCAGACGTGCCTGCACCGGGGGCGAAGCGCAACGGCATCTGAGGACCCGGCCACCCGGACGGCGCCATTGGCGGCCGAGTGGGGTCTGAGTGTGCTGTGCAAACACTTACCTGCTTCCACTGAGGGGAGCCTTGTAGTGTGGGGAGGCAGCGTGTGTGTGTCCCAAACACAGCCGGCACCTGCTGGCAATAGGAGGCGTCTGAGGGTGACAAGGCATGGGAGCATTAGACACTGCCAGAGTGCGCTCTTAGCACCCAGAGATTTGGAAACTGCTCTTTTTTTTTTGATAGATGGGTTTATACATAAGCATAAAAAATGACAAAGAAGTTCTCTGGCCCCTCCTCCGGGAAGGAGTGGTGCTGCAGCCATCTCCTGGACAGTCTCCTCCATCTCTGGGTAGCCCGTCTCCAGGAGTCTCTTACGGCGGCGCTTGCAGCAGCCTGAGCGGGCTGGATGTCCCTTCCCGGCCGCCTCACACCCGGCGCCTGGGCATTTTAACTTCCTCTTTATACCCGCGATGTGGACCGGGCCCATGTGAGATGCAAATCGCATGCCAATTCTCATTGGCCTGTTCTCTATATCTCAAAGCTGATGAGGCGCCTGAAGTGATCCCGGTGCGGTGATATCCGATGCGTTGAACGACGACTGAAGGGAACAACAAATATTAGATCAAATGAAGCGCAGAACCCACTTTGCTGTTGCACCTTGATACGTCAAAAGATCAGACACATTTCCCGATGCATCTTTAAAAGTGGATGTTTTAGAAAGTGCTGAAAATATGATTTTTGTATGCCATCTAGTGGTTTGAGAAAATAAAATCAACAAACCTTTTACCTGTGGAGCCTTGCTTGTTGTACATTACATTCAAAATTTAAAACAGATATGAATTTATTTTGCTGCTACAGTTTATTTTCCATACCATTAGTAGTATATTCTGGCACCTTTGATTGCTACCCTGGCCCTTGTGTGGCCTCGCCACTGGATGACACTGCAGTAGCTACTGTACAACTGGGTGATTCGTTTTGCAGACATACAAGTATGTTCTGATGTTCCAGCAAACAGTTGTGACAATTGGAGAAAAAACAAGACAAAACTAAAAATCCCCACAAAAACTTTTTGATGATAATCTAATAGTTGTCTCACGTTTTCAAGAAACAAAACAAAACAGTTGACATAACTAGGGGTGTGGGGCACATCCTAATCTTGGGTTACTTAGCAACACACGCTAGTTTAACACTTTCCACATGCCAGGATATTAAACTTATTTAGAGAAAAGAATGCACCAAACGTAAGAAATCTTTGGAAGATATCACTGAACATTTATTTAACCATAGCAAAAGTACATTTCTTACTGAAGTTTCTTTTTCATCTCTGTTTTTTGTGTTTATTTAGAATAAGACAAATGTGATATTATTGTAATCTTCTATCTGTTATTTATCAGTTGAGATGTTCTTTAATGCTGATCTAACAGCAGAAGACACGAGCGGGCGGGGCATGTTGTCACACTGCTACAATGAGCCCCTGTTAGAAATATGATATTATATTCTATACTTTTCTGAATCATTTTGAGAAACCATGAGAAAAGGGGAATAATGACTGAGTCAATGTTCAGAAATGATTCATTATTATGATGTTCTGAGCTCTGCTGTAGAGCTGTATTTAGCCATGTGCTGTTCTCAAACTCAAACATTAGTTTATTTTTAATGATTAAAAAATGCCATTATTTTATTTTAAAAAGTTAATAATTGTATGTTATTGACAAAATATTTTAGTTTGTCTTGTATATTTTTCGATTATATCAGATAACATTTTAAGCTGTCATTTGGTCATGTTACCCCACCTATGGGGCATGTTGTCACACTTCCATTCTTTCGAGGTAAATCAAGAAAAAAAGTATACACTGTATTAATGAAACAAAACCACATAATTGTACTAGACGTGTGTGGAATTAATGTGGGGAAAAATAAATGCTCTGAACGCCGAGTGGATTTACACAAACTGAGACAGTCAACAAGCGTTAGGCTGTGCCCCGCTCTCCCTTATATGTAAATAGAATCATGAAATTGCATTAGAAGAATTCCCCATATGCAAAATACACTCACCTAAAGGATTATTAGGAACACCTGTTCAATTTCTCATGAATGCAATTATCTAATCAACCAATCACATGGCAGTTGCTTCAATGCATTTAGGGGTGTGGTCCTGGTCAAGACAATCTCCTGAACTCCAAACTGAATGTCAGAATGGGAAAGAAAGGTGATTTAAGCAATTTTGAGCGTGGCATGGTTGTTGGTGCCAGACGGGCCAGTCTGAGTATTTCACAATCTGCTCAGTTACTGGGATTTTCACGCACAACCATTTCTAGGGTTCACAAAGAATGGTGTGAAAAGGGAAAAACATCCAGTATGCGGCAGTCCTGTGGGCGAAAATGCCTTGTTGATGCTAGAGGTCAGAGGAGAATGGGCCGACTGATTCAAGCTGATAGAAGAGCAACTTTGACTGAAATAACCACTCGTTACAACCAAGGTATGCAGCAAAGCATTTGTGAAGCCACAACACGCACAACCTTGAGGCGGATGGGCTACAACAGCAGAAGACCCCACCGGTACCACTCATCTCCACTACAAATAGGGAAAAGAGGCTACAATTTGCACGCAGGCTCACCAAAATTGGACAGTTGAAGACTGGAAAAATGTTGCCTGGTCTGATGAGTCTCGATTTCTGTTGAGACATTCAGATGGTAGAGTCAGAATTTGGCGTAAACAGAATGAGAACATGGATCCATCATGCCTTGTTACCACTGTGCAGGCTGGTGGTGGTGGTGTAATGGTGTGGGGTTGTTTTCTTGGCACACTTTAGGCCCCTTAGTGCCAATTGGGCATCGTTTAAATGCCACGGCCTACCTGAGCATTGTTTCTGACCATGTCCATCCCTTTATGACCACCATGTACCCATTCTCTGATGGCTACTTCCAGCAGGATAATGCACCATGTCACAAAGCTCGAATCATTTCAGATTGGTTTCTTGAACATGACAATGAGTTCACTGTACTAAAATGGCCCCCACAGTCACCAGATCTCAACCCAATAGAGCATCTTTGGGATGTGGTGGAACGGGAGCTTCGTGGCCTGGATGTGCATCCCACAAATCTCCATCAACTGCAAGATGCTATCCTATCAATATGGGCCAACATTTCTAAAGAATGCTTTCAGCACCTTGTTGAATCAATGCCACGTAGAATTAAGGCAGTTCTGAAGGCGAAAGGGGGTCAAACACAGTATTAGTATGGTGTTCCTAATAATCCTTTAGGTGAGTGTATGGGTGATTGACAAATAAGGATTTAAAATAAAAGGGAAAAAAACTGGCAAAAAAAAGTGTATAGGACTTTCTATACTTTTTAAACTACATTTTAATCACAATTAATATAATCAATCTGGGATTTCATATAGACATTGTGCTCATTTTTGGCTGATGATAGCTCAAAATTCAAAACCAAATCGGAAAAAAAAGCTGGAAAATGTTTTCCAATAAAGTTAATAAGACTTATTTTATCCTTACCTCAACAAAAATCAGAATTGTGTAATCTAACACACAAATATGGGTTACATTAATCGCTGTGTCATTGTTATCCGGAACGACATTCTGCAATATTTTTCAGGATTACCATAAAAACCATCCTCATATATACAGTATATACACTTTTCAAAATAATTTATTAATTTCAAGATGTAACATTGTAAACATATTTTCCAAGTGTACTAGCAGCAGCGCTATCGTTTAATCGACTAGTCTCGCACATCCCTCATAATAACTGCCTGAAAGTTTACAAATATGAATTAAACACTAGATTGTTATACAGATGTCATTCTGGCTAACGGAGGGTTTTTGTTAAACAGGAATGTGCAAAACTACAACTGAGTTATCATTTTTAGATCAAATAGTTTTTTAATATATACATTATAAATGTTTTATTAGTGTTATCATAAAAGGACACATGATATTGCTAAAGTGCACCAGTGACCGAAAAGGTCAAAATATCAGCATTTTAAGAGACGCTTACTGGCATTTGCACATGTTTTGGGGCTCCTCCTTCTTTTTAATACAATATTATGTCACATGACATACCAAAATGCATTATGGTCCAAAATGCTCATTGATGTCTGTTATCCAGGAATGATATTAGAGAAATATTTCTGTCATAAAAATGTACATATGCCAAATACACTCCTTCAGGATTCAAACAAGTTTTGGAAAGTTTTTTTTCGAGTATGGCCCTGTATGACATCATAAAGGGCGGAGTCCCTTATATGGGCACTTCTCCAGGATGAGCACACACACACACACACACACAATCAACCAGAGCAAGAGCGTGTCCATCAACGAGCTTCGTTCGGGTTACGGGAGCCGTTGGCGGTGCTGGCGTTGTTTTTTTAGACACGAGATCAACAATGTCACTAAAGAAGTGTGTCTCTGGTGTGAGGGAAAGATCACCTTGTTCAGCTTCCCAAATAACCCAGTGTTAAGGGAACAGTGGATGCGGTTTGTGTTCCCGGAGTTCTGCAAGTGTGTGTGTTTGTTCCCGGTCATGAGCAGAAACCTCAGGCGGAGAGTGAAAGGCGGTGTTTTGTTGGCAATCGGCGCGTAAGTGCATATAATGTGAACAACACCAACATATAGTGAATCGAGAGTTACAATGCCATGATGTGTGTGTGTGTGTGTGTGTGTGTGTGTGACTCGTTAGCTCCGACCATTGCACGCCTCCATGAGCTCGGCTGTTTTCTGAAAGAATCTTTACAGTGTATCTGTCTTTTATAAATATGATAAAATTAAAGACTATGAAGGATCCAACACTACTCTATAGGTACTCAAGATTAACATGAGACTGAAACTGTGTGTGTTATGACCTTTTATAGCATTTTGCGTCATCTTCATGCAAACACATCTTTTGTTCAGCATGCTTTCTCTAACAGATGTACCAAGAAGTTCAACATGTGAAGGAACACAAAAACAAGCATGAATTACTTCTGAAAAGCGATTTAATATACTGAACATGTGCAAATCTACAGCAGAACATCTTAAAACAGTCATTGATATAGTCTGCTTCGTTATGGAAGGCAGGAAGCCCAAACACAACCAATTATTTATGCTTTAATATTCAGTAGCTTTATGACAAGAACTGTAATATTTTCTCAAGATAGCATCTCAACTCTTAAAACATTTATATTTACATTAACACATAAAGATATATTTGAAGATATATGATTTGAACAACTTTTTAATGTTCTGCTTCAGATCCTCTTCAAAACAAAAGCAAATATTTACAAGCTAGTATTTTCTGATGCTTTGATATTGTTTCGGAAGCTTTGACATAGCATTGGCTTGGACATAACACATGATCGAAAAAAAAAAACTATACTTTATGGACCGTGTGACTGTACATAGCTATTTTTGCAGTGTGTGATGTTTGCTGCAATGGTAACGGAGGGCTTGGAGCTTCTGAGAAGCTCTGTAGCTGAGATCCGTTCACCGCAGCCGGCCTTGGCACTTCTCGTCCTCCTCAGAAAAGCCATGAAGTTGTCATTTTGGGAACTGATCCTGGCAGTTTCATCAGCAGAAGCCATTCCAGGAAGTCTCACGTAGGAGTTATTAGGCCACGCTCTGACTCTGATTGGCACAGAGAAAGAGCGAACAGTCATGGTAAATTTCCACACATTGTTGGTTAATCAGATGTACTTGTCCATTAATCACTTGGTGGCCCTTTCACCCCAGGAATTAGGCTGCTGGTGTCCACCCATCTCCTAGGATGCCCGTTTTACCTTCAATACTGATCTGTAACAGAATGCTGTGCACATACGAATCGCCTCTCTCAAGGTTGGACAGACTGCCAGTTCTGACCAGAAGTTTTCCAAGACATACTGATGACATGTGCTTTCTCTCAGGTATTCATCATAATTCTATACAATCTAAAAAATGCTAGATTTAGAAACAACCCGTTGGAGTTAGGAAAATGGACTAACCAGCGATTGGGTGTTTAAGCAAACATTTAATCCAGCAGCTGGTTCAAAACAATATTTACTGAGTTGAAACAACCAAATCGCTCGTTGGTGTTTCAGCCTTGAGTTGTTTAAACCAACATTTAAATATAGTGTTTCAATGAAAACGCAAAATATAATATTAAATGAAAGACAATCCATAGCTTTCATCTCTGGAAGCCGGGCTAAGTGAGCGGCACTGTTACTGCACACCTGGCATATAGGCCAGACCCTCAGTCACTCCTCCAGGACAGATACAAACTTTTTAGAAAACATCTTCGACATATAATGTATTCATGAGGACGATACAATACACATAGATAAAATGGGACTAACCATCAATGGCACATTATTATTAAATAAACCAACGTGCTGACATCGAGCTGTGGGAAAGGGAGAACTGTTGCAACACGTTTGCATTTAGTTAGGTTTCTCAGAGCTGGTTTACATTGGAAAGCTAACATTTTTTTAAACAAGATGCCATCTTTCAGCTATGGAAGTGTGACGACTATAGCTACTTTAAAATTTAGTGCTCGATGCTATACAGACAGTAAATGCAGGGCTGATACTCGCGACAATTACCTATACTTTTTACTTTTAAAAGCATGCACTTGACACTTACATGTACTTTCCTTTAGTGTAAATAGTGATGCTGAATGAATCATTAATATACTGGAAATCTAAATACATTTCATGACCACTAAAATATGTTGTGATTTAGAGGCTCTCGTCGCCTAACCAATTACATTTTATTCATTTATTTACACTACATTATGTAAGTAAAACAATTTTTTTAAAGTTTTAGCAGTGACAGACTGTTTGTACCTCAAAGGTATAACTTTTTTTCTGGCAGATTTATTAAGAACAATTACAAAACATAACACAATGCATTTTAAACGTTTAACAGTCCTAATTATGTACTATCATTAATGTTTCAAAAGTGTGTAGTCAAGTTAGATTTTTAATGTTCTTCTTGTCAGCCAAGGCTGCATTTATTTGATCAAAAATAGAACAAAAAAAACAGTAATATTGTAAATATTATTGCACTTTAAATAGGCTGTTTTCTATTTTAATATGCTTTAAAATAATAATAAAAATAAATAATAATTCTAATATGCTGATTTGATGCAAGAAAAAACATTTCTGATTATTATCAATGTTGAAAACTATTGTGCTGCTTCATCTTTCTGGCGTCAACATTTTGAACGATGGACGTTTCACCAGAATTAGGCACATAGTGACGTTCCCAGGTCTGGAGCAGGTGCCAGCTTGTCCAGAAAGCAGTCACCATGCCTGCCCGTTGTACACCTTCAAGCACTGATCTGTAACTTGCGGGAATACTGTGCACTTATACACAGATACGGTGACCTCTCTCCGAGGTTGGTTGAGCTGCAGTTCTGACCAGAAGTTTCCAAAACATACTGACTGACATGTGTGCTTTCTCTCAGGTATTCATCATAATTCTATACAATCTAAAAATGCTGGGTTAAAACAACCGTTGGGTTGAAAATGGACTAACACAGCGAGTTGTTTCATTTGTTAGTGATTGGGTTGTTTTAAGCAAACATTTAATCCAACAGCTGGGTTAAAACAACTCCATTATTTAAAACAACCTAATCGCTAGGTTAGTCCATTTTCAACAACAGTTATGTTTTTAAACCAGCATTTTAGGATTGTAGTGTTTCAGTAAAGAAAACATAAAATATAATATTAAATGAAGACAATCCATATTTCATCTCTGGAAGCCGGGCTAAGTGAGCAAGCACTGTTACTGCACACCTGGCATGAGCCAGACCCTCAATCACTCCTCAGAGACCAGATACAAACTTTAGAAAACATATAAACATATAATGTTTTATTCATAGGGACAGATACAATACACATAGATAAATGGGACAACAGCCATCCCAATGCAACACATTGTTATTAAATAAACCAACGTGCTTGACGAGCTCTTGTGAGGAGAGGAGAACTGTTGCAACACGTTTTGCATTTCGTTGAGTTTCTCAGAGGCGGTTTACATTGGAAAGCTGACATTTTTTTAAACAAGATACCATCTTTCAGCTATAGGTGTGGGCAATAGCTTCTGCAAAATTTAATTAATCGATACTATATACGATAAATACAGGGCCAGTATCGCGAAACCAATACCTATACTTTTACTTTTAAAAGCATGCACTTGAACTTACATGTGCTTTCCTTTAGTGTCGTGGTGATGTGAATGAATCATTAATATACTAAATCTAAATACATTTCATGACCAATACATAAATATTCTGTGATTTGAGCTCTCGTCGCCTGTAATTACATTTATTCATTTATTTAGACACTACATTATGTAGTAAAACAATTTTTTTGTAAAAGGTTGCCAGTGACAGACTGTTGTACCTCAAAAGGTATAACTTTTTTTCTGACAGATTTATTAAGAACAATTACAAAACATAACACAATGAATTTAAACTTTTAACAGTCCTAATTATGTACATTAATGTTCAAAAGTGTAGTGGATTCTAGTTTTTAATGTTTCTTCTGCTCACCAAGGCTGCATTTATTTGATCAAAAATACAGTAAAAACAGTATGTAATGCTAAATATTATTGCACTTTAAAATAGGCTGTTCCCTTTCAGTCCGGTCACGCGTTCGCGTCGTGACGTCACCCGGCGAGTGGGGATCACTTCAGGAGCCTAACAGGCTTGAGATATAGAGAACAGGCCAATGATTGGCGTGCGAGATTTGCATCTGGCGCTCACATCTTCTGTCGCGGGTATTAAAGCGGAAGTAGGGAAATGCGCCACGTTTGTCATTCGCTTCAGAGCGAGCGGCGTTGATGAAAGCGAAAGAAGTAGAGAGGAGAGCGAGACCAGAGAGAGAGAGAGAGGAAGAGCGCGTGTGTTGGCGGGACAGCACAACCAATGCGACCGACGCTCACTGCTGCATTAGAAACAACTGCTGTTCTCACAGCAATAAAAGAAAGTTGTGGTGCACACACACTGGCTGCACTATTGCCGGTGTGCTGACGCCTGGTCTCTCCTGAGTGCTTCAGCACAAAAAAAAAGATTTTCCTCACAAAAAGAGCCACGGGTGTGACTCTGCGTCTTTTTCAAGATGTCATTCCACCCGTGCGCTACTGGATGCGAAGGTCGTTCCCTGTCACCCGCTGTGGTCTGTCGCTGTATCACGTGACTGGGCTTACAGCACGCTTGGCAGTGGCGTTTTGTGGATAGTTCGGTGTTTCTCATAGGAACATGACTATGTTATGCCGGCGCTTAAGTCGAGACTCGCCTACTACATTCGTGAAGGTGGAGTCCCCTACCCATGCCTCAATCTGGCTCTATTCCCAGAATAGATCTACTTGACGAATGGCGGGGTGACCTGAGGATTACTGGTTAGGGCAAACCCGCCCGAGCGTACCTCCATGACCCTAATCCCTCACAGCGCCGCTACCGGGTTTGAGCTTCGGAGGGACCGCTGGCCTCCATGGCGAATCCGGCGGTGTCCTTCAGAGCTCAGCGGATGAGCAGATGTCGATGCATGGATCGGAGTTCAGTCCTCGGAGGATGAAGATTCGGCACTGCGCTCCCTCTGGGAGAAGTGCTTGGCGGTCTAAGTCGGACCCGAGTTGACGGCTATGCTTTCCGGGCCGCCGGAAGGTCGGACTTGAGTGGAACCCTCCACCACGCGTCGACCTTCTAGATTGGGACGATTGGTTTTCTCGGGGCGGCCGCACTGGTTTTCAGCGTCCGCCCGGTGCCTTTCTTCCGGAGGTGCATGAGGAGCTCACCAGGTCGTGAGTCGACACCCTTTAGTGCCAGAACCGACCCGGTGGCTCCCTCCCTCCTCACTACCCTGGCGTCCGGGCAAGCCAGGGGTATGTGGGGATCGCCGATCTGGGTGAGCCGTCGCGATGCAACTGTGTCCGGAGACCGCCTCCAACTGGTGTGGTGACCCACGTCTCGTCCAAGGCCTGTAAAGTTCTCCTCCAGTCTGACTGCGAAGGCTTACAGGTCTTGTGGCCAGGCTGCATCCGCCTTGCATGTGCCATGGTGCTGCTTAAGGTGCATCAGGCCCAGGCACTCATGGATATGCGAGGGTAGCCCTGGCCCAGAGCTCCTCCGGGGCGGCCGAAAGTCACCGCCCGTTCCATTGGTCAGGCCGATGTCACACTCTAGTGGTCCAGGGCGGCATCTCTGGCTCAACCTGGCGACATGAGAGACCGATAAGACTGGTTCCTGGACTCCCCATCTCGGCCGGCGACCGGTGAGCTTTGCCCAGCAGTCTCGGCCGCCCAGAAGCGAGCGACGGAGGGCATAAAATACATCCTGCCCTGGCGTCAGCTGCTGCCTTCCACCCTCCGAGAATCCGCCCGCCGGCGCTACGCTCCGCCCCAGCCCAGCAGCGGCCTCCACCGGGCATCGGTGTGGAGCGGCGTGGGAAGGGCGTCCAGCCCGCTCAGGCTGCTGCCAAGCCAGGTGGCAAGCGCCGTCATAAGAGACCCTGAGGCGGGCCACCCAGAGATGGAGGAGACTGCTCGCCGAGGCGACGCAGCACCTCCCGAAGGGCGATATTATGTGTCATCCTGTTCCCCCAAATTGAGCAGTTTCACCTCAGAGGCGCCTGCCTGCCTATCGCCAGCAGGGGTGCGGCTGTGTCTGGGACGCTCACCAACGGCCTCCCACACTCGCGTGCCCCTCAGCGGAAGCAGGTAAGTGTTGCACTGCCTGCTCAGACCCAACCTGGCTACCATGCTGCCCGTATCGGGTCCCTGCATGCCGCGCGCTGCTGCCCGCTGCGGGTGCGTCCTGTGGTGCCGTTGGTCCGCTTGCACGGTTCCTGAGTCTGGCTCAGTGCTTCCCAGCCCGTCTCGCTGGCTCATCCGTGCTATCAGACTCGGCTATGCGATTCAATTTCGCCGGCGTCCCAAGTTCAGGTGAGCGTTTCACTTCACCTCCGTGTCGAAGGAGAATGCCCTGCTCCAGCGGAGATCGCAGTCTACTGGCGAAGGGCGATAGAGCGGTCCCTCCCGCGATATGAAGACCGGCTACAGCCCGTACTTCATTGTGCCCAAGAAAAGCGTGGGTTCGACCGATCTTGGATCTGCGACTTCTGAACCAGTCCTTCACAGGCTGCCGTTCAGGATGTTAACGAAAGCATCTTCAGGTGCGTCCGTCCCCTAGGTGGTTTGCAGCGATCGACCTGGAAGGGCGGTTCTGGGCGGTCTGCTGCTAAGTAGACACCATTACTTCCGCTAGAGCGCCCTCTACAAGAGCACCTCACACGCTGAAGTGGAACCTGTTAGCGTAGAATGGTGCTCTTCTGCCAGAAGACCCCCGAAGGTGTTCGGTCAGTTCGTGCTTTCCTTCCTACAAGGCGGGTTGGAGGCGAGAGCTGTCTCCCTCCACCCTCCAAAGTCTATGCGTGCGCCATCGCGCCAATCCGCGACTTACGTGGCGGGAAGTCCTTAGGAAGCCGATCTGATCGTCCCAGGTTCCTGAGGGGCGAGGAGACTGAATCCATGCTCGCCCTCCCCTCTATACCCTCTTGGGACCTGTCTCTCAAGTGCTGACCGCACTGCAGAACCTCCCTTTGAGCCTTTACAGTCAGCTGAGTTAAAAATTCTGTCTCTGAAGACAGTACTCCTGACTGCATTGGCCTCCATCAAGAGGTAGGGGACCTGCAGGCATTTTCGGTCAGCGAATCGTGCCTGGAGTCGGGCCTGGTAACTCTCCGTAATCCTGAGACCCGGCCTGGATATGTGCCCAAGGTTCCCACCCACTCCCTTCCGGGACCAGGTGGTGAGCCTGCAAGCGCTGCCTTCAGAGGAGGCAGACCCAGCCCTAGCTTTTTCTCTGTCCCGTCCCGCGCTTTGCGGACTTACGTGGACAGAGCGCACAAAGCCTCAGGACCTCAGAGCAGCTCTTCGTCTGTTATGGGAGAGCAGAAGGAAAGGCTGTCTCAAGCAGAGGATGGCCCACTGGATAGTGGATGCCCTGCCGCGCTCGGGTTAGAGCCCACTCCACCAGGGGTGTGCCAGCTTCTTCCTGGGCGCTGGCTCGTGGCGCCTCGCTGTGCAGAGATATTTGCCAGAGCTGCGGGCTGGGAGCGACACCTAACATAGCATTCGCTAGGTTCTATAGCCTCACGTGCTTAGAGCCAGTATCTTCCTATGTGCTCACTTCCCATAGTCAGTAACACCAAAGTGCCCATTCTGAAAGTGTCGGCTTTGTTGCGTGCTCCCTTCCCCATGGAAAGGATACGTGCGCTTATATCTCCAGTCAAGTTCCCAGTATAGTGAACCCTGTCTGAGTCCTCCATGACCCTCGGCAGTCAGGCGTGGCGGAGCGCACGGCCTCTTCCAGACCTAACGCTCGTATGCATTGGTGGAACTTGTGTTGGGCTGGGTTCCATATGTTGTGACCCCACGGCGGTCCCATATGTGTATTCTCACAGTAAAGTCTCCTTCAGCGCTTGTGTCTTTCCCTCAGCAGAGCTCACTCTGCCGTCTCAGTGTGGTGTGGACCCCGCCTAAAATGGCCGGAGCCACCTGGGGCTTCTGTATGTGCACTGCCCACGGCCAGTCCATCACGTGTATTCTCCACATGGTAACTCCCTCCGGCATGATGTGTGGCTTCCCACAGTGGCCCCCGGGCATACGCTTTCCCAGCATTATCCAATAGTCGGCTGAGTGGGTCTTGCAGAACAGCAGCTGACTCTCCTGCGTGAATTTCCCGCCCAGAACAGCTGGGGTCTGAGGGGGCTTTCCCAGGGGCGCTGGAAGTGTGCAACACTGTGGCGTGTTCCAAAGGGATCCCAATTCGTCGGTGGCGTCCGACGCTCGTTGAGCGTGACCGACTGAAGGGCGTCGCCGGTTTACATATGGTAACCCTCGTTCCCTGAAGGAGGAGCGGAGCGTCGTCCGTCGCCACAATTGCTGTACCATCACTGCAGGCCGAGTCAATAGTTCGGCTCCACAAAGCGTGCGTGCATTTCACTTCCGCTTTATACACGTGCGGGTTCTCATTGGCCTGTTCTCTATATCTCAAGCTGTTAGGGGCTCCTGAAGTGATCCCAATTAAATGCGTGGCGTCCGGCGCGTGCGATCTCCGTTCCTCCTTCAGGGAGCGAGAGGTTATATCGTAACCAGGCGTTTTCTATTTTAATGTTTAAAATAATAATAAAAAATAATAATAATAATTCTAAATATGCTGATTTGATGCTAAGAAAACATTTCTGATTATTATCAATGTTGAAAACTATTGTGCTGCTTCATCTTTCTGACGTCAACATTTTTTGAACATTGGCGTTTTCACCCCAGAATTAGGCACATAGTGACGTTCCAGGTCTGGAGCAGGTGCCAGCTTGTCAGAAAACAAGTCCACCCATCACCTGCCCGTTGTACACCTTCAATACTGATCTGTAACACAGAATACTACACACTGTACACATATATACAGTTTCTCCAAAGTCGGAGTTGGCTGATCTCAAGTTCTGACCAGAAAGTTTTCCAAAACATGCAGATAACAAGTGTTTTCTCTCAGTAAGAGAGTACAGACAGTATTCATCATAATTCTTTAGTGTTTCAGTAAAAGACAATATAAAATATAATATTAGATGAAAGACAATCCATATTTCATCTCTGGAAGGTGTTTACCTGTGAGGTAAAAGCCCCCTCTCCACCTCATACATTTATACAATTTTATAATAAAATTAGCCACTTTTATGATTTATTTTCACACAAAATCTGTTGCTCCATCAGTGTTCAATACAATTATTATTATTATTATTTATTTTTTTCTGAAATCATACACTTTGGGAGTAGTGAAAAGCTATTTTTTTTAAGCTGTGCCTTTATCCCCATTGTATTAACAATATAAAAATACATTATAGAGTAAATAACGTTCACAATGCAATGCTCAAAATATATATTTTTAAATAATATTTTTAAGCTCAACACATTACAACACAGCAAACATTGCCTGAGACATAGTAAAGGGCTGAAACGTGAATAATAACAACTTCAAGGGTAACACTTTATAATAACTGCATATTAATTATTAGTTATGCATTAGTAAATAGTTAATTCAATATTTATAGCATTAATAGACATTAATGTGCAGTTTATACATACAGCTATAAATGCTTTATTCTTGATTTATATATATTTTTCATACTTTATTAATGAACAATTTATTATTTCTAAATTAGGTAATATATTATTTACAAACCACTTATTTATGAGTTGTCAGTGGTTCATAAAATAATTTAGAAAGTGTAAGTAAATGATTAATAAACTATTTTCTTGTTTACTAAACCATATCTTATTATTTAGACATAGTAATAGTTACTCAGTATGTTAATAAATGCTTTATTAACATGTATTCCTACTGTAATTCATGATTAATTCAGATAGTTATAAAACATTTAGTAGTTAATTATTTGTGTGAGCTCATCTAAAGTGAGGACTATTATATGCACATAAAGCTTTTACAAAGGAGATTTAAAGGTTCAGTTTAGGACATAATTAGATTTTTGTTATATAATAAAATACAACAAATAACTGTTTTAATATATACACACTCAGCTAAAGGATTATTAGGAACACCATACTAATACTGTGTTTGACCCCCTTTCGCCTTCAGAACTGCCTTAATTCTACGTGGCATTGATTCAACAAGGTGCTGAAAGCATTCTTTAGAAATGTTGGCCCATATTGATAGGATAGCATCTTGCAGTTGATGGAGATTTGTGGGATGCACATCCAGGGCACAGCTCCGTTCCACCACATCCCAAAGATGCTCTATTGGGTTGAGATCTGGTGACTGTGGGGGCCATTTTAGTACAGTGAACTCATTGTCATGTTCAGAAACCAATTTGAAATGATTCGATCTTTGTGACATGGTGCATTATCCTGCTGGAAGTAGCCATCAGAGAATGGGTACATGGTGGTCATAAAGGGATGGACATGGTCAGAAACAATGCTCAGGTAGGCCGTGGCATTTAAACGATGCCCAATTGGCAATAAGGGGCCTAAAGTGTGCCAAGAAAACATCCCCCACACCATTACACCACCACCACCAGCCTGCACAGTGGTAACAAGGCATGATGGATCCATGTTCTCATTCTGTTTACGCCAAATTCTGACTCTACCATCTGAATGTCTCAGCAGAAATCGAGACTCATCAGACCAGGCCAGTCTTCAACTGTCCAATTTTGGTGAGCTTGTGCAAATTGTAGCCTCTTTTTCCTATTTGTAGCGGAGATGAGTGTTACCAGATGGGGTCTTCTGCTGTTGTTGTTGCCCATCCGCCTCAAGGTTGTGAGATTCAAGATTCAAGATTCAAGAGATTCAAGAGTTTTATTTGTCACATACACAGTTATGCAGGTTGTGCATGCGTGTGCACATTGTGCAGTTTGTGCAGGTTGTGCATGTGATTGGTTGATTAGATAATTGCATTAATGAGAAATTGATATATATATATATATATATATATATATATATATATATATATATATATATATATATATATATATATATATATATATATACACTCACCTAAAGGATTATTAGGAACACCTGTTCAATTTCTCATTAATGCAATTATCTAATCAACCAATCACATGGCAGTTGCTTCAATGCATTTAGGGGTGTGGTCCTGGTCAAGACAATCTCCTAAACTCCAAACTGAATGTCAGAATGGGAAAGAAAGGTGATTTAAGCAATTTTGAGCGTGGCATGGTTGTTGGTGCCAGACGGGCGGTCTGAGTATTTCACAATCTGCTCAGTTACTGGGATTTTCACGCACAACCATTTCTAGGGTTTACAAAGAATGCTGTGAAAAGGGAAAAACATCAGTATGCGGCAGTCCTGTGGCGAAAATGCCTTGTTGATGCTAGAGGTCAGAGGAGAATGGGCCGACTGATTCAAGCTGATAGAAGAGAAACTTTGACTGAAATAACCACTCGTTACAACCGAGGTATGCAGCAAAGCATTTGTGAAGCCACAACACGCACAACCTTGAGGCGGATGGGCTACAACAGCAGAAGACCCCACCGGGTACCACTCGTCTCCACTGCAAATAGGAAAAAGAGGCTACAATTTGCACAAGCTCACCAAAATTGGACAGTTGAAGACTGGAAAAATGTTGTCTGGTCTGATGAGTCTCGATTTCTTTTTGAGACATTCAAATGGTAGAGTCAGAATTTGGCGTAAACAGAATGAGAACATGGATCCGTCATGCCTTGTTACCACTGTGCAGGCTGGTGGTGGTGGTGTAATGGTGTGGGGGATGTTTTCTTGGCACACTTTAGGCCCCTTAGTGCCAATTGGGCATCGTTTAAATGCCACGGCCTACCTGAGCATTGTTTCTGACCATGTCCAACCCTTTATGACCACCATGTACCCATTCTCTGATGGTTACTTCCAGCAGGATAATGCACCATGTCACAAAGCTCGAATCATTTCAAATTGGTTTCTTGAACATGACAATGAGTTCACTGTACTAAAATGGCCCCCACAGTCACCAGATCTCAACCCAATAGAGCATCTTTGGGATGTGGTGGAACAGGAGCTTCGTGCCCTGGATGTGCATCCACAAATCTCCATCAACTGCAAGATGCTATCCTATCAATATGGGCCAACATTTCTAAAGAATGCTTTCAGCACCTTGTTGAATCAGTGCCACGTAGAATTGAGGCAGTTCTGAAGGCAAAAGGGGGTCAAACACAGTATTAGTATGGTGTTCCTAATAATCCTTTAGGTGAGTGTATATGTCATATTTTGGCACTCCTGTAATCCAGTGTTGGCACTGGTAATTTTTTTATTCAGCAATGTATTCAGTAAACAATGTATCATTAATAAAGTATGAAAATACGATTATTAAACACTTTGGTAACACGTTACAATAAGGTTGTATTAGTTAACATTAGTTAATGCAGTGGTGGGCCGTGCATTTCACACCTAGGCCTTCAGTGGTATCCTACCTGAATTAATTCACCTTTTAATAAAATCATCATGACGCAAATTATGGACGGATATAGAAACCATTAATAGCCTATTATCGAGAAATGCACTATTACGGCTCTCATGAAGCGAGAATTAATTATTAAATTATTAAATCATTTAAGAATTATTAACACAGAAACCCGATTGACACAATTCAACAAGTCTCCTTTCACTGCTGCCACAGTTTAAAATAATATATTAACAAAAAATTTTATCATAAATTTACAAGAAAAAAATAAATTGCATTCATCACAGAAGAAAACGGGGCACGGATTAGCCTGCCCAGGGTTGACTGTAGGATATAAAAAATGTAAATAAAATGCATTATAGCTTACTCACCAAAATAAGCTATGATTATTTGTACACAAAACATGCCAATGTGTGCAGCTGACCCATGCTCTCAAATAAATCAAGGAGATCAGCAGGACTTCAAAATCAGTGATGGCAGTTAGTTCATTTTTAGCCGGGACAGATCACATGACTGTGCAGCTGGAGAAGGCTGTATGCGGGAATTTTGAAAATGGCTTTGTAAGTATTTTAATTAATACATTCATTTCTTCTCTGTCAGCCATTGGGGTTTGAAAAAAAACGCTATTAAAACTACAGACGTTTTATCTTGTGCGGTTTGCTAGTTATTCTGACTAGGCTACTAGTTATAATACACTCTCTGACCATCCAATCAAAGGATGTGAAAATGCCAACGTTATTGTAGGCCTATGCCTGCTAGATGGCAACAGCATTTCTACCATTAGAGTGAGATGGTGAGTTAGAAATGTTCATCCTTAGTGTGTGTCAACTGCTGTGTAAACTAATGTAAATATGTACAGTAAGATAACCTTACAAAAACAGTAAGGCTACAGGCACTGTTCATGGTTAGTTCATGTTAACTAATGCATTAACTAATTGCAGTCTTAACATGAATAGATGCATTAATATATGTGTGAGTTAAGATTAATGCTGAACAGAGGTGTTGTTCATGGTTAGTTCACGTTAACTGATGCATTAACTAATTTTACTAATACAACCTTATTGTAAAGTGTTACCAACACATATATATATATATATATATATATATGCTTATAAATCAGGAACAAAGCATTTATAACTATATTTACAAACTGTGTATTAATATCTATTAATGCTTTATAAATGATGAACTCTTTACTAATGCAACTAACTAATGATTCATATGCAGTTATTATAAAGTGTGTTACAAATCAAGTATGATAACACAATATAAATAGATATAAATAAAAAAATATAATTGGACCAACAGAAAAAACATTTATGCCAACCTCTTAGAGAGGGCAACTTATCACAAATCCAAGACTTCAAAATATTTTTTCCAAATAGTTAACAGGTAAAAAGTCACCTGGCATATTCATTTGAAATTAATTTACAAGGAATTTCTGACTCAATTCAATGACAACTTTGGACAAGGAGGCTTTAATTATGTGACAGTCCCATACAGAGAGTCCAAACCTTCTCCCATTCTTCTCTTGAAACATCAACCCAAAGCTCCCTCTCCCAGGTCAATATGTGTGATTCGCTGTTTTAAATCTACCATGAGAGCATTAAGCTTTATAAAAATAAGATATCTGCTTGAAGATTGGGACAAAACATATAAGCAAACAAACTGTGAAGCCTGTGATTATGTGGATTCAAAACTGCTCATTAGACTTCATGGAGGCTGTTTTCAGTAGCTTCATCTTTATATTTTTCTTGACAGTTGCATTTGTCCGTTTGAAACTGTACATTGTCATGCTGATGCAATGATGGATTTTTAACCGTTTCTGATGAAACGTCACACAACTAGCCCACACAAATAGCAAACATTGTGAAATATGTCAAACTGTTTTGTTTTGTTTCTCTGAAAAATGAGACAACCATTAGTCCTAATCTCAAAAATCTCAAATAAAAGGTAACTGCAAAATAATTATATCTGTTGTGTATATACTCACCTAAAGGATTATTAGGAACACCATACTAATACTGTGTTTGACCCCCTTTCGCCTTCAGAACTGCCTTAATTCTACGTGGCATTGATTCAACAAGATGCTGAAAGCATTCTTTAGAAATGTTGGCCCATATTGATAGGATAGCATCTTGCAGTTGATGGAGATTTGTGGGATGCACATCCAGGGCACGAAGCTCCTGTTCCACCACATCACAAAGATGCTCTATTGGGTTGAGATCTGGTGACTGTGGGGGCCATTTTAGTACAGTGAACTCATTGTCATGTTCAAGAAACCAATTTGAAATGATTCGATCTTTGTGACATGGTGCATTATCCTGCTGGAAGTAGCCATCAGAGAATGGGTACATGGTGGTCATAAAGGGATGGACATGGTCAGAAACAATGCTCAGGTAGGCCGTGGCATTTAAAGCGATGCCCAATTGGCACTAAGGGGCCTAAAGTGTGCCAAGAAAACATCCCCCACACCATTACACCACCACCACCAGCCTGCACAGTGGTAACAAGGCATGATGGATCCATGTTCTCATTCTGTTTACGCCAAATTCTGACTCTACCATCTGAATGTCTCAACAGAAATCGAGACTCATCAGACCAGGCAACATTTTTCCAGTCTTCAACTGTCCAATTTTGGTGAGCTTGTGCAAATTGTAGCCTCTTTTTCCTATTTTTAGTGGAGATGAGTGGTACCCGGTGGGGTCTTCTGCTGTTGTAGCCCATCCGCAAGGTTGTGCGTGTTGTGGCTTCACAAATGCTTTGCTGCATACCTCGGTTGTAACGAGTGGTTATTTCAGTCAAAGTTGCTCTTCTATCAGCTTGAATCAGTCGGCCCATTCTCCTCTGACCTCTAGCATCAACAAGGCATTTTCGCCCCACAGGACTGCCGCATACTGGATGTTTTTCCATTTTCACACCATTCTTTGTAAACCCTAGAAATGGTTGTGCGTGAAAATCCCAGTAACTGAGCAGATTGTGAAATACTCAGACTGGCCCGTCTGGCACCAACAACCATGCCACGCTCAAAATTGCTTAAATCACCTTTCTTTCCCATTCTGACATTCAGTTTGGAGTTCAGGAGATTGTCTTGACCAGGACCACACCCCTAAATGCATTGAAGCAACTGCCATGTGATTGGTTGATTAGATAATTGCATTAATGAGAAATTGAACAGGTGTTCCTAATAATCCTTTAGGTGAGTGTATATAATTTGTAAAATGTATTATTAAAAATACATATGACATAATTCAACCCAGTAAATTGACCTCTTGAATTTACTTTTCTGCAAACTTTTGCTAACTACAGATTATGTTTGAATTTTATCTATAGCCTTTAAAAGAGCATGTGACTTTAAATGTGTTTGCATTACAACAGTATGACATAGACCCTCTAACATATCTGACAGAAGTGTAAAAAAAAAAAAAAAAAAAAAACAACAACATTATATTATTAGATGGTTATTCCAACTGATGTAATAAGTACTCGGAGCTGTTGCATTATTTGAGTCAATTAAGATGGTGATAATAGCTGAAAACATACTGTAATCTTTAATGCCAAGCGGAATGTTGAAAGAAGCGATTCTGCAGATGTTAAACACATTAGGAAAAATAATTTGAAATGCTGGTTTGTCAAATGAGAAAGTCATATATTTAAAACATTTCTTAAATGAAAGGTCTGTGTTCATCTCACATGCTTTCCCATGTGAGGAATAGCATTAACTTACTGTTTACAGTAAACCTGCTGCTACAGTAAACCTGCTGCTACAGTAAACCTGCTGCTACAGTAAGCCTGCTGATACAGTAAACCAGTAAACCTGCTGATACAGTAAGCCTGCTGCTACAGTAAACCAGTAAACCTGCTGATACAGTAAACCTGCTGCTACAGTAAGCCTGCTGATACAGTAAACCTGCTGATACAGTAAACCAGTAAACCTGCTGATACAGTAAACCTGTAAATCTGCTGATACAGTAAACCTGTAAACCTGCTGATACAGTAAACCTGTAAACCTGCTGATACAGTAAACCTGTAAACCTGCTGATACAGTAAACCTGCTGATACAGTAAACCTGCTGCTACAGTAAGCCTGCTGATACAGTAAACCTGCTGCTTCAGTAAACCTGCTGATACAATAAACCTGCTGCTACAGTAAGCCTGCTGATACAGTAAACCTGCTGCTACAGTAAGCCTGCTGATACAGTAAACCTGCTGCTACAGTAAACCAGTAAACCTGCTGATACAGTAAAACTGCTGACACAGTAAACCAGTAAACCTGCTGATACAGTAAACCTGCTGATACAGTAAGTCTGCTGATACAGTAAACCTGTTGATACAGTAAGTCTGCTGTAAGTCTGCCTGGTGATAATTTGCATATGTGCATTTTACATCCGGAAAATGCCGGTTTGCCAGATTACCAGTCCAGCCCTGACTCCAAATTTTGTTTTATACAATCGTGTGATATGGGAACATTACAGGTTCTGTGGTGAATCTAACTGAAAACAGCCGTGAGCATGCATGTAAATACATGATGAGGTAAATTGGAAAACTGCAATACACACAACTACAAACTTGTCACTCTAGCACAACCACAATTTACCTTGCAGCTACTAACAGTGAAGAAATATGGTGTTTTGGAAGAAATTTATTTATAATATTTTTTGCTATTATTACTTACAGTAAATATTGCGGAATATAAATCACTTTTATACAGGCTGTTTTCATATTTTCTACATGTGTTTACAATATTTTTTTTTTTTTGTATTACAAATTCAATAGTTTATTATTATTTATTTGTTTTAGAAACCATATACAGTATACTCTTTAAATGCTGGGTTAAAAACAACTCAAGTTGGGTTGAAAATGGACTAAACCAGCGATTAGTTTTTTTAACCCAGTAAATGGGTTGTTTTAACCCAGCGGTTGGGTTAAATGTTTGCCTAAAACAACCCAATCGCTGGGTTAAAACAACCCAATTGCTGGGTTAGTCCATTTTCAACCCAGCTTGGGTTGTTTTTAACCCAGCGTTTTGGTGTACCCATTGGCATGGTTTTACCTGTGACTACCATGCTCTTACAGTTAAATGAAACTAGCCTACAGTTAAACTCAGTTAAAATGTCATTAGGGTAATTAGAGGCTAATTCAACAAAACAGCTTTAAAGCCTGGATCCCATGAATTAAGGACAAAGCTTTTTTCTCTTTAAATGTTTTAGGAACTTTTTACTAGATCTAATGAAATTTAACTAAATGTTATTTCAATGAGAACCTCATGAAAGATAGATATCAGTGTCTTGCATAAATTAGGTGTTAACTCTTGAAAAATATTATTGTTTTTAAATGGGTAGTTTAACCCAAAATGTGATTGTTTACTCACCCTAATGTCATTCCAAACCTGAATTAATTAATTTCTGTGTAAATCATTTCTGGTTTTTTTTTTTTTTGCCCATACAATATTCAGTGGTAGCCTATGGTTTGGTTGCCAACATTCTTCAAAATATCTTCTTTTGTGTTTCACGGAGAGAAAGTCATACAGGTTTGGAATGACATGAGAGTGAGTAAATGATGACAGAATTTAAAAGCAGTAAATTTACTTTACTGCATCCTAGCTCAAAATCAGTGCTTTATTGTCAAGTGCATTTCTGTGTGACAAAAGTGCAATATTAAGTTTGTTATCTGCATTTGCAGTAAATTTGATAATATCCATCATTATTACACGGCTCTGTGGAATACTTGATTCTGATTGGTCAATTGCACATTCCAGCAGTATGTTATTCCCAGATAACAAGCCAAAGTGAATAACACACTGCTCATCCATACTACTTATATGCTTAACGTGTCACTCCACTGTCGTTGACTGTCTGGCGCCATCTTGTGACTGAAAAACACTTAACCACCACGGGTTACGATGGAAGACTTCAGGGGTTAGTTCACCCATAAATGAAAATTAGCTCATGATTTACTCAGTCATCCTAGGTGTATATGACTTTCTTCTTTCAAACGAATAAAATCGGAGTTATATTAAAAAAGTCCTGGCTAATCCAAGTGATTGTTGTTCTGTTTTTGAAGTCCATAAAAATGCATCTGTCTGTCAAAAAACGTGCTCTACACGGCTCTGGTGGGTTAATAAAGGCCTTCTGAAGCAAATCAATAAGTTTGTGTAAGAAAAATAGCTATATTTAAAACTTTATAAAGTAAAGTTTTGGCCGATCGCCTTCCGTATTCAATTTATGGGAAAAGTGTTGAAAGTGCCTCTGCATAATGCTTACTCTACCAGTTACGCTCGTCAGATGTAGCATATGCATTTTGAATTGCGAGAGGAACTTTCAACACTTTTCCGCGGAAGGCGATCGGCCGGAACTTTACTTTATAAAGTTTTAAATATTTTTTTCAAAACAGGGCAAATACATTAAAGAGAATTAGCAAATATGACTAAAATGTAAAAAGAAATTAACCAATGACTTTAACCCTCGGAAAAACACATGCATCATTTTCAAATGTCAACAGTAAGAATAAGCTAATTGTGCACAAACCACAGCCAAGATGTGTCATTCATTGATACATACCCAACAACAAAAAATAACAGCAATAATGTGCTTGCCTTTGTGTTGCACTTTAATTTCAGAGAGAACTACTTTTTGTACTTTTGTCTTTTGTGAAGTATATTATAGAACATGACTCACTTAGCACAGTCAAAACTGATTAATCATTTATTCAAACCTCTTTCAGCAGCTGTTATGATCCTGATCAGTGTGCATATGACGATGGACAGGAGTCATACAGTCCCATATTCTATTTAAATTAAGTCATTCACTATAGGCCTATTGATAAAGAGCCTTGAGTCCTCATCTCCCACAGTTGTAATACACGTTTTGAGAGTTGGGTCACTCTCCGACTCTTTACTGTAGATAACTTATTGTATATGTATACCACTTTGGCATAGCAATCAATTAAATACTCAGCTGTAAGTTAGCACGCTAAAAACCTGTCACTCATGAATGAGTGCATCTGCCGGCTGATTGGCTAAAAGTGTGTGCTCGTCGGCGACGTCAACACCAATGCAACTGTGTGGGCTCCTGTGTGGACGTGTGTTTAGTAAGGTCATGATGACTGATTTTATGGAGTACATGCTATGGGTGTGAACCTACACTGGTCTCACAGTTCGGTTCGATTACGATTATCATGTCAGCAGGCTTATCCACAGACCACATGGACATCCCTGTGCTCCCATCCAGACTGAGGGAGCGCACTTGATGATAGCGTGTAATTTTCTCACTCAGACTCAGTTTTCTGCGTAATAATGGCATTATTAGAGAAAAGAGTAGGCGAAAAATCCAGTGCGTAAGTTATCTGTCTTTGCACTCATCAAATGATTCAGGTTCCAACGCGTTTCCCCGCCGGTGAGTAATGTAGCCAATCACAGACATGTTTGTTAATTTCTACAATGCAATGGCCAAGTTACAATCCACTCACCGCTCAAGTTGTTGTCCAGTGCTGAGTTCTGCACGTGTGCTAATCCTCTCTAAGTGTAGACATTATGTAAAGAGATTCATTGTGTATCAGCGTCACTGATTAATATAACGGGACTTTGTGAGATTGCGTTCAATGAATGAGTGACAGCTTTTAGTGATTATAAAGGGGCGTTCTTTATAATTATAATTAATAGGCCTATAATATATTCAGAATTTGAATAAAACTTTTGTTTTGCATTCTTGACAATGACCACATACACACTTCAATACATATGCCCATATCCGCATATACATGTTGGATTCACTCTCGAAACTGATAACTGGCAGTGACAAATATTTATGTATATATCGAAATCAGGCTCAAATAGATGTCAGCAAAACACGATTCCTGGCTGAATGTCAATATCCATGGATCACTCTATCTTTGGTAATTTGTAAGGAACACTATATTGAGTCCAACCAGTTTAAACTGATAACTGTTTGTTTTACTCACGTTTTTCCCTAGTAACTCCAGTCACACGCTGTGCCACTCAGTCCCGGCTGAGGGGTGCTCTCCAGCGGGAAAGTGACGAGATCTGCATACCCTCTATTGCACAATGTCTGATCTCTGTATAATATCAGTCTTTAAATGCAAGATATTTAAGGTGTACCTAAAGTAGGCTATACTTGCAATAGTTCCACTTTAGCACAATCAGATATACTTAAGTATAGCTTTAGTGGGACCTCAGCACTATTTCTGGATAACTAAAGTGCATTAAGTACAACATTAATTGTTCCATTTAGTATAGTAAAAGTACAATTGCAGGGTATTAAGTACATAAATATGTAAATGTATTTATACCTGATATAAAATAAATTTATTTCAAATACATTTTAGTATAGCTATTTATTTTTACTAGGGACCCTTTGCCTTCAAACAGCACCAATTCTCCAAGATATGTTTGATCTGGAAAGTGTCTGTTTTTAACAGCAAAAAGGAAATCTGTGTCTTATCTTGTCTCAGTGGCACACTGATATTATTCAACATTGATGTGAAGTTGGATTTGTAAAAGGAGCACCAAGAGATAGTGTTGTATGATGTGACAATCTATAAAAAGACAATCTGCAGATTGATTTTGTTGCTTTATTTTTCAATATATGTTTATATGTGTGTGTGTATGTATGAATGAATGATGTAATTTGGAATTGTTTTGAGCCCAAGCCAGCTCAAGATTCTTTCAAGTTATCTGGAAAGAGTGGTGTATTGTTACACAGGTATTTACAAAATTACATAATCCTTTTCACAGAAATGGGGTGATTTCTCACATTTTTTTAATGTGTGTGTGTGTGTGTGTGTGTGTGTGTGTGTGTGTGTGTGTGTGTGTGTGTGTGTGTGTGTGTGTGTGTGTGTGTGTGTGTGTCTATATATATATATATATATATATATATATATATATATATATATATATATATATATATATATATATATATATATATATATATATATATATATATATATATATATATATCGATAACTGGAAGCCATGAGGAAGAGAAAGCCTTGTGTCAGTTGGGCAGTTGTGAAGGCGCACCTCATATCAAGGAGAGATCTAATCATCAGTAAGTATTTCAGAAGCTCGTGAATTTTGACTACAGTAGTTGTAATAACATTTTATATAAATGTATGGTGCAAAATGATTCACAAAAAATTATATCTTATGCCTTCTGCTTTACTGTATCAGTAGGACATATTCATTTCAGATTCACCTCATACATTTTAACATTTATTTTCATACAGTGTAATAATCCAGTGAGTTTTGTACACTATTAGAAACAGATACATATATAGTACACAGACACTTTCCAGATCAAGCAATTGGTGTTCAGATTTTTTTGGTTACTGCACTTCATTTGTGGTTAAATTATAAAAATAAAAAAAAATAAACATTCAAAAACTTAGTAAATTTACAGAATTTTTGTCAGCAGAAGTCTATACCTTCTGCAGAGTATGGATGTAAAGCCAAATATGCATATTACAGGTGTGGTAGACCAGGATGAAAACTGAAAACCTTTTCATTGATTTCATTGTTTTGATTTCAGTGTTTTTTTTTTTTTTTTTTTTTTTTTTTTTTTTTTTTTGATTGAATATAAAAATTCTGCATTTGATGTTTCACATATTATTAATGTCACTTTTCCATGGCTTGAACAGGATGTACACTTTGTTTTCCGATCTGGTCCTCTAGAGGGTTTTCTGTGCTGGTCTAACATGATGTTTAAAGTGAATTTCCTTCATTCTAGGCTGTAAACGAAATGGAAGATGTAATTGGACCTGTGGTTTTGGCAAACTCAAAATTCTCCATTGACCTGTTAAAAGTGCTCTGTAAGGACAACACAGATAATGTGTTATTCTCACCCCTGAGCATCTCCTCTGCTTTGGGTCTGCTCTGCCTGGGTGGCCAATTCAATACCAATCCAACTTATTCTCAGATGTATAAGGTGAGCTCAAGCCTCTCTAGAAACTGTCATCTCTCGTTTATGAATGCATTAAAGGAGACCTATTATGCCCCTTTTACAAGATACTTGGTACAGAAACATCATGGGGTCATTTCCACAAAACACATTTTTGTATTCCACACTGTCGACACACATTTATGTTTAAACCCCATGTAAAAGTACATTTTGCATAATAGGTCCCCTTTAATGCTTTGATTGCTGCGATTGTGAAATACACTTTCATTTTTTCAATGCTTTCTTCAAAACACTCCTCAGTCTCAAATTCTCTGAATACATTTCACTCAATATTAAACAATATCTTGTTATGTTTCTCTTAAGACCCTCCGCTTTGACAATATGACAATTATATACCACGATCTGTATGAGGAGCTCAACAAAGGAGGGATGGACAGAAGCCTGCAGCTGGTTAACCTCATGTTTGGAGAAAGCACAGTGAATTTTTATGAAGTGAGTTGTTTGAGAAAGCACAGCAAATGGTTGATTTACATCCTAAAATGTCGTGATCCAGTGAGATGCCTCTGTCAGAGCACTGATGTTATTTTAATCCCATGCTGCCATGTTTCCGCTCTTTCTATTGATGGCGTTATAGGATTTCCTTAAGAAATGTAAGGAGTGGTGTTTTGCCAGCTTGATGAACGTTGACTTCAAGACAAATCCTGATGCTGCGAGAAAACAAATCAATGACTGGGTGAAGAAGAAGACCGGGGGTAACTCAATTAAAGACCAAATTTTGTTTATTTGTTTTTAACTATTAGACTATCAGTCACTTTCTCATAATTTCTCACTCTTCTGATCAATTTTGTTATCTTTCAATTTTAGGTCACATTGAGAATTTGTTGGCTCAAAATGATGTGACTAAGGACACGATTCTTGGTCTAGTCAGCGCAGTGTACTTCAAGGATTACTGGGTCCATTCATTCACACGTGTCCCTGCCAACAAGGTAAAATGCTAAAACTGGATGATCCACATCTAAACCGTTGTGTAATGCTCAGCTTGTCATCGTGTCAATCAAAATCATTGTAAAGCATGATCTCTTGTGCCTTATTGCTTTAATGCTAGTGTTTTTATTGGCTCATCTGGCCTCTCTCAGTGTAAGTTTATTCAAATGTATACTCCTTTTAAAAAAAAAAAAAAAAAAAAAAAAATAGTAATAGTTTCAGTCTACTTTTTATGTACTTCCCAGACTTATACTAACAGAAAAGTCTGTTATTTGGCCTTTACTTGTACTTTTGATCAAGATACTTAAAGTATAATTAAGTATTCACAAAAGTGTTTACACATTTGATTGAGTAGCCTATTAAATACTTTGTTCACATAGTTTTACATAGTGTCTTATAAACGCACATTGTTAGAAAATATTGATTTGTAAAGAAAAAACAAGTATATGTTCCTAATTCTGAGTATGTAAATTTTTGTGTAGCTCACTGAAAGTGTACATAGGAATTTACTTCAAATCTACTTTCCCGTCATTGATGGACATTTCCATCAATCCATGTTTTCACTGTTATACAGTAGCGGGTGCTATTGCCCATCTTCTGAAAGAATACAGAATCTCTGCATCAAAACACAGGAGAAGAAGAAGCGAAAATACATTGCTTATGCATGTGTAAAATAACGCGATCATCAACATTAAACAGCATTTAAATCAAAACTGCCTAACCCAGGATGAGCTATAGGACTGTGAAGCTTTAGGGGTGTTGATGGACTCGCTTTACATTATCTGTGTTTTGATCATTATCTGAATCTGATCCAGGCGTAGTCTTTGACAAAAATGATTTGACAAAGTGAGTTTCTCAGCTTTTTGTTGCATTTTTTATTAAATGTTCCCACATTCATGTGTTGGTTAAAAAAGATATATTCATACAATAAAATATTCTGGGGGCCATGAAAGTGGTGGGGAAAAGAGTTAAAATAAAGTTAAAGGTATCTTTCAAGACAAAAAGGCAGATTTTATTTATTTATTTATTTTTATCTCTTGCTTGAGCTTAATAAAACTATTTTTAGACTGCAGACCTTTTTTGCATTTTTATATTTAAAGTATAAAAATATATACCTAAATAGGAACATAGTAGTATACTTAAAGTGCAAAAATAATATATAAATAGCAATCTACTGATGTTAATTTCATTAAAGAAAACTTACATGTATCATGGATTGACATTAACACCAGCTGGTTCACCTGTGGTGTGTAACACAGTCACTCCCACTAGCCACTTTGACGGGTTGAATTTTATTGTAGTCTTCTCAAAAGGCATCTGTTATAATCGGGTTGCACATTATAACCAATCACACACGATTCCATTGAGCTTATTGAATGTAATGTCTAATAATCAGAGGCATTTAGAGTTTTGTTCAGAATGCGCTCACTCACTGAAATCTGCACTCTCACTATAAACAAAACCAAGATGTACATAGGAGATTCATTCATCATACAGCGATTGACTGTTTTTGTTCTATTTCAGTAGCGAAAATAGTTTCAAACATAGATCACAGCAGAACCTGAGGGTATCTGATGTGACTGGCATTAAGTTAGCTTGACATTGGGACGTTAGATTTTCACAAATTTAGAGACCGTCTCTAAAGTAACACGGCATTGGTATACATGTTTCTAACTTCAATAGCATTTGAAGAGAATGACTTACAGTCATAAAACTAACTGTAACGTGCATCTAAGTGTCAGATATGATACACACCTTTTAGATTTTTATATTTAATTAATAACTGTGAAATCACATAGAAATATGGATATGTATTTCACTAGGCTACTGTATGGGCTCAAAATATTTCAGATTTAAATATGCCATAGCTGATAGAACACTGATGAGAATATTTCTTTGATAGAGAATAATTGAGAATAAATTACATTTACACCAAAAAAAAAAAAAAAAACCTTAAGAAGCTTTACACACCCTTATAGAGCTAAATAGGCCTATTTGATGACCTGTCAATGTTATACATTTCATCTAGACTTGACTTGGGTGTGTAAAGTGGTCATTACATATAGCCAACAACTAATTTCCCAACAACAAAATTGTGACCAGTGAAGATGCTGAGTGGCTAGCAACTTTGGAAAACTACTAGCCATGGTGGCTGGTGTGCAAAAAGATAATGTAAAGCCCTGCTTGCATTATAAAACTAGTAGTTTACTGAGAGTGTCCTTAAAAGTGTACTTTGATAAGCTAAAAAAATGTGCTACAAGTATTTAACTAGTAAACTATCAGTATACTTAAAAGTGCACTTGTATAGATGCAGTACAAATAAAAGCATAGATGAAAACTACACTGTTACACTTAAAGTGTACTTAAAATGATACTTTTATACAGTAAAAAGTGAGACAATTTAGTCCCAAATAGTTTACTATTACATTCATTATATTAGCATACTTACTACAAGTAGCATAATTAAAAATATAACTACAAAAAAAATATATATATATTAAAAGTACACTTATTTTTTTGTAAGTGAGACTGCAGTATAGTTAACACATCAGCATCTCTAATGTCCGATCTGTCTGTGTTTTAAATGTCAGGGCAAAACAGTGAATTGGCCAATGATGTCTCAGACGAACACCTTTCCTCTGGGTAACATCCCACACAGACAACAACAACTTCCCACTGAAGCTCAGATTCTGGAGATCCCTTATGCAAATAAAGATCTGAGCATGCTCATTATACTCCCAAACCAGAGAGATGGGCTACAGAAGGTAAAACAGGCAGTCACATGAACACATGAACCTCCCTTACTGCTTTTACTTCACTTGAAACTGCACAAGATAAAGTCTATATGACATTTTTGATAGTTGTGTAGGTTTGGTATTACATGAAATGGGAAACAATTAAAAGTCTCTCCCTGCCTGTCTCTTATTTTTCTCCCCTTCCTTTAAGTTGGTAGACTTGATCACTTATGAGAATCTTCTGGAGTGGACTGAGCCAGAAAATATGATTCCCACAGAGGTGGCTGTTGAAATACCCATCTTTACGATGCAGGAGAAATATGACCTGAAGACCGCCCTGAAGACTCTGGGCATGATTGATGCGTTTGATAAGTATGAATTATCTGGCATGGCGTCTAAGAATTTGAATCTGTCCATAGTGGTGCATAAGTCTTATTTGGAGGTGAACGAGGAAGGCACAGAGGCAAGTGGAGGCAGTGGTGGAGTTGGCATGGCTGTTCAAAGTAACAAATGCCCAGAGAGTTTCGTGGCAGACCACCCCTTCCTTTTCTTCATCCGGCACAACCCCACCAAGAGCATCATCTTCTGGAGCCGCTTCATCGCCCCATGACCTGAATCTGAACCACAGAGCAGAGCAGACTGGACAACAATGTGATCTGTCATATTAAAATACAGCAGTGATTATATAGCATGTATCTACATATGAACATATGCTTAAAATAAAACTCTGAATACACAAAATGGTTGAGTACCTAAAATGAAAAACTATAAATAAAGGAAATCAGGCAGAATCTTGTGTCCTTTATGTCTTAAACATTGTATAAAGAGGCAATTATTGGGTGGAAATTAACTTTGAAATGAACTGATATTTGAATGATTTGAATTGAATTGTGAGGATAACATGAGTAAATGGAGATTGGATGAACTATTTAAATAATCAAGCTCAGCTCAAAGTATAAATTCAGTTTATAGAAAGAAGACGAGAATTAAACACCTGCTGAGTTTCAGAGTAGATTTAGAGTTGACAAAACCATACAAATCCAACCTGGTGTAGATCACACTCATCCGGTCACAACACTCGATATAAACATTCCCTGTCAACTCAGGGTTTGATCCAGAGCTCTAGAGCTTGTGCACCTGAAACTGTGACACGTGCAGCGAAGCACATGCCAATCATAGCCAATCACAGCGTCGGTTCACTTCTCTGCCGAAAATTAGATTTTTATGAAAAATATCATTCATTTAAATGTGTTTGCAAGGCAGGAAAAAACAATGAAAGTTTGAGAAGGTAGCTGAAAGAAAATGTCTGACTTTATCAATACAAGTGAATCAACTTTATTGCATATGTCATTTTGCTCACAGCTGCTCCAGTGCAGGTTAGCCAAGTAGTGTAATCTACACTGCAGATGAACCGTTAAAAACTGTAGCGTCCCACAGCCAAAGCCTGACTATCTACTGTAACTGTGCTGGTTCTAGACTGGCAGTGAAATGAAAGGGAAATATTTTTGGAAAAAAATTTTTGTTTTTGTTTGGATTGTTATTGGAAGATTCACCTTTTTCTTCTGAAGCATCCTATGGCCAAAGGCTGGCTCCCTACCAAAGCTAAGCAGGTCCAGCCAGAGAGATTGGAAGATGCTTTAGTGAGGCCAGTAGGGGGTAATGCAATGCACTGTAATGCAATACAGATGGTAGCTCATTCTGAGGGGAATTATGAGCTACTCAGGATGTACTGCCACTGCATAAGACCCGTTTTATTAAAATTGCAAAATGCAGTTCAGCTGTAGTGTCCCATGGCCAAAGCCTGACTATCTACCAAAACTGTGCTGGTTCAAGCCCGGCTGAGACATGAAAGGGAAAACTTTTTGGAAAAAAACTTGATTGTTACTGGAAGATTCATCTTTTTCTTCTGTATTATCCCATGGCCAAAGGCTGGCTTTCTACCAAAGCTAAGCAGGTCTAGCCAGGATGTGACATGAAAGGGAGATATTTTTGGCAAAAACTCGATTTTTATTGGAAGATGCTTTAGTGAGGCCAGTAGGGGGTAATGCAATGCACTGTAATGCAATACAGGTGGTAGCTCATTCTGAGGGGAATTATGAGCTACTCAGGATGTACTGCCATTCCATAAGACCCGTTTTATTGAAAATGTATAAGTCAGTTTTGCTGCAGTGTCCCATGGCCAAAGCCTGACTATCACTACCAAAGCTAAGGAGGTCCAGCCAGGATGCAAAATGAAAAGACATGTTTTGCAAAAACCTGTTTTTTATTGGAAGACACTTTAGTGAGGCCAGTAGGGGGTAATGCAATGCACTGTAATGCAATACAGGTGGTAGCTCATTCTGAGGGGCATTATGAGCAACTCAGGATGTACTGCCACTCCATAAGACCTGTTTTATTAAAAAGGCGTAAGTCAGTTCTGCTTTAGCATCCCATGGCCAACGCCTGACTTTCTACAAAAACTGTGCTGGTTCAAGCCTGGCTGAGATATGAAAGGCAAATCTTTTTGGAAAAAACTTGATTGTTATTGGAAGATTCATCTTTTTCTTCTGAAGCATCCCATGGCCAAAGGCTAGCTCCCTACCAAAGCTAAGCATGTCCAGCCAGGATGCAAAATGAAAAGACATGTTTTGCAAAAACCTGTTTTTTATTGGAAGACGCTTTAGTGAGGCCAGTAGTGCACAGTAATGCAATGCACTGTAATGCAATACAGGTGGTAGCTCATTCTGAGGGGAATTATGAGCAACTCAGGATGTACTGCCACTGCATAAGACCCGTTTTATTAAAATTGCAAAATTCAGTTTTGCTGTAGTGTCCAATGGCCAAAGCCTGACTATCTACCAAAACAGTGCTGGTTCAAGCCTGGCTGAGACATGAAAGGGAAAACTTTTTGGAAAAAAACTTGATTGTTACTGGAAGATTCATCTTTTTCTTCTGTATTATCCCATGGCCAAAGGCTGGCTTTCTACCAAAGCTAAGCAGGTCTAGCCAGGATGTGACATGAAAGGGAGATATTTTTGGCAAAAACTCGATTTTTATTGGAAGATGCTTTACTGAGGCCAGTAGGGAGTAATGCAATGCACTGTAATGCAATACAGGTGGTAGCTCATTCTGAGGGGAATTATGAGCAACTCAGGATGTACTGCCACTGCATAAGACCCGTTTTATTAAAATTGCAAAATTCAGTTCTGCTGTAGTGTCCAATGGCCAAAGCCTGACTATCTATCAAAACTGTGCTGGTTCAAGCCCGGCAGTGACATGAAAGGGAAATCTTTTTGGAAAAAACTTGATTGTTATTGGAAGATTCAACTTTTTCTTCTGAAGCATCCCATGGCCAAAGGCTAGCTCCCTACCAAAGCTAAGCAGGTCCAGCCAGGATGCGAAATGAAAAGACATGTTTTGCAAAAACCTGATTTTTATTGGAAGACGCTTTAGTGAGGCCAGAAGGGGGTAATGCATTGCACTGTAATGCAATACAGATGGTAGCTCATTCTGAGGGGAATTATGAGCAACTCAGGATGTACTGCCACTGCATAAGACCCGTTTTATTAAAATTGCAAAATTCAGTTCTGCTGTATCAAATCAAATCACCTTTATTTATATAGCGCTTTTAACAAGTCCAATTGTTTCAAAGCAGCTTCACATTGTTAACAGGAAAATAATGCAACATAATTTGTACAGCCGTTCTGGTGAAACGGTGATGTTATCCAGCTAATTTCAAGTATCATATAGCGTCAATGCGGGCAGATCGGTAATATAGATGAAATTTAGGTGTCCCCAACTGAGCAAGCCAAAAGCCAGAGGCAACGGTGGCAAGGAACCAAAACTCCTTCAGGGTCAGAATGGAGAAAAAAACCTTGGGAGAAACCAGGCTCAGTCGGGGTGCCAGTTCTCCTCTGGCCGACGAACAAACAGTGTATGATTATAATTCTGGCAACATAGCAGGTCTTAATTCATATTAGGCAAATAGATATTTGTTAGATTATTCGAGAGATTGGAGTCGTCACGCCGAAGACGGGTTTAATGAGGATGTCGTGTCGATGCAGCATTTACGGGGGGAGTTTATTTGACATGTTCTCTGCAGACATTTCAGGGATCGTTGTTCATGTCAGGCGCTGGTCCACCATCTGATCTGGATACGGCCTGGATCCGGCTGACTGTAGTAAACCTCGGGATAAACAGAGAGACTAACATTAGCGTAGATGCCATTCTTCTTATGATGTAACGAGTACATCAGGTGTTATGGGAAGTGTTCCCGGTTCTGGCTGACCTAGTTAATGCAGCCTAACAATCATTTACTGATTTGAATAATAGAAATTGATAATGTTTTATGTGTAAGCCATAGTAAAGAGATGCGTTTTTAGTCTAGATTTTGATATTCTAGGTACTATCAACTGGCCAGAGTTTTGAGACCGCAATAGACGTGATGGAGTATAATGCGTTAAGAGTTCGCTCAAGTACTGGGGAGCTAAACCATTTAGTGCTTTGTAAGTAATAAGCAAGATTTAAAAATTTATACAATGTTTAATAGGGAGCCAGTGCAGTGTTGACAGAACCGGGCTAATATGGTCCTACTTCCTTGTTCTAGTAAGAGCTCGAGCTGCTGCGTTTTGGACCAGCTGGAGTTTGTTTATTAAGCGAGCAGGGCAACCACCCAGTAAAGCATTACAGTAATCTAGCCTTGAGGTCATGAACGCATGAATTAACTGTTCAGCATTTTGCATCGAAAGGATGTGCCGTAATTTAGATATATTTTTAAGATGGTAGAATGCAGTTTTACAGATGTTAGAAACGTGGCTTTCAAATGAGAGATTGGTATCAAAGAGCACACCCAGGTTCCTAACTGACGAGGAGGACTTGACAGAGCAGCCATCGAGTGTTAGACAGTATTCTAGGTTACTACTTGCAGAGTTTTTTTGTCCAATAATTAAAAATTCATTTTTTTCTGAATTAAGTTGCAGGAAATTACTAGACATCCAATGTTTTATATCAGCTATGCATTCCGTTAATCTTGTGAATTGGTAAGTTTTGTCAGGGCGTGAAGAAATATAGAGCTGAGTATTGTCAGCATAACAGTGAAAACTAATGCCATGCTTCCTAATGATATCTCCCAGTGGTAGCATGTACAGGGTGAAGAGCAACGGTCCTAGCACGAGCCCTGCGGTACTCCATACTGAACTTGTGATCGGTGTGACATCTCTTCATTTACTGCTACAAACTGATAACGGTCAGATAAGTATGATTTAAGCCATGCCAGTGCAGTTCCACTAATGCCAACATAATTTTCGAGTCTATTCAAAAGAATGTTGTGGTCGATAGTATCAAATGCAGCGCTAAGATCTCAGTACTATGATACGGTCTAAATCCTGACTGGAAATCCTCACAGATACCATTTCTTTCTAAAAAGGAACATAATTGTGAAGACACTACCTTTTCCAGTATTTTTGACAGGAAGGGTAGATTTGAGATCGGCCTATAATTGACTAATTCTGTAGGATCAAGTTGAGGTTTTTAATAAGTGGTTTGATAATAGCCAACTTAAACATTTTCGGTACATATCCTAATGACAAAGATGAGTTAATGATATTAAGAAGAGGATCTATGACCTCTGGTAGCATCTCTTTTAATAGCCTAGTCGGTATAGGGTCGAGCATACATGTTGTTGATTTAGATGATTTAACAAGTTTAGCCAATTCTTCCTCTCCTATAGCAGTGAATGAATGTAATTTTTCTCAGTGACACAACAATGCTCTGTCTGATGTGATACTGTAGTAGACGGCTGCATGGTTATAATTTTCTTCCTAATATTATCGATCTTACATGTAAAGAAGTTCATAAAGTCATTACTGCTGTGCTGTTTACAACCATCAGAAGTAGAAGCTTTATTTTTGGTTAACTTAGCCACTGTATCAAATAAATACCTAGGGTTGTGTTTGTTTTCTTCTAAGAGAGTCGAGAAATAAGCAGATCTAGCAGTTTTTACGGCCTTTCTGTATGCGATCATGCTTTCTTTCCATGAATTACGAAAAACCTCTAATTTTGTTTTCTTCCAGCAGCGCTCCATTTTTCTGGCTGCTGTTTTAAGGGCCCGGGTGTGCTCGTTGTACCACGGCGTTGGACTATTTTCTTTAATCTTCTTTAAGCGCCGGGGAGCAACTGTGTCTAAAGTGCTGGAAAAAAGAGAGTCAATAGTTTCTGTTGCAAAATCGAGTTCCTCTAGGCTATCTGGGATGCTGAGGAGATGAAACTGATGAGGAAGATTATTTAAAAAGCAATTTTTAGTGGCGGCAGTGATAATTCTGCCATATTTGAAGCGAGGGGACGGCTTTGCAGCCTTAGCTAAATTAAGTATACATGATACTAGGTAATGATCTGAGATGTCATCGCTCTGCTGCAGAATTTCAACGGTATCAACATTTATTCCATGTGACAATATTAGGTCTAACGTATGATTAAGGCGATGAGTGGGTCCTGACACGTGTTGCCTTACTCCAATAGAGTTTAGAATGTCTCTAAATGCTAATCCCAATGCGTCTTTTTCATTATCTACATGGATATTAAAATCACCAACAATTAGTACTTTATCTGCAGCCAGTACTAACTCTGATAGAAAGTCAGCAAATTCTTTGATAAAGTCTGTATTGTGCCCTGGTGGCCTGTATACAGTAGCCAGCACAAATGTCAAACGGGATTTATCAATTACACTACATAATGCTACATAAAGCACCAAAACTTCAAAAGAATTATATTTGAAACTAGACTTCTGAGTAATACTGAAGATATTATTATAAATTACAGCAACCCCTCCCCCTTTACCTTTCAGACACGGCTCGTGTTTATAACAATAATCTTGTGGGGTGGACTCATTTAAAGTAATGTAGTCGTCAGGTTTTAGCCAGGTTTCTGTCAAACACAGCACATCTAGATTATTATCTGTAATCATATCATTAACAATAAGTGCTTTTGGGGAAAGGGATCGAATATTCAGCAACCCGAGCTTTATCATTTGATCATCTGTATTATATCTGTTGTTTATTCGTTTGACATCAATTAAGTTTTTACTGTTGAATGGTCTTGATGTTTTTTTGTATTTACTAATTTGGGGAACAGACACAGTCTCTATGTGATAATATCTAGGTGAAAGAGTCTCTATGTGTTGGGATTTATCTGACTTCTGTAACGGGAGACAGCTAGCAGACGGTTGGGGAAGCCAGTCCGTCTGCTTCCTGACCTGGGCCCCAGTTAGTCAAGGTTTAGCTTTAAGACTATATGCCAAATTACTAGAGAGAAGAGCAGCACCACTCCAAGAAGGATGGATGCCGTCCCTCTTCAACAGGTCAGGTCTGCCCCAAAAGCTTTTCCAATTGTCTATGAACCCTATGTTATTTTGCGGATACCACTTAGACAACCAGCCATTGAGTGATGATAGTCTGCTAAGTATCTCATCACTCCTTTTAACAGGGAGCGGACCAGAACAAAAAACTGCATCTGCCATCGTACTTGCAAGTTCACACACCTCTTTAATGTTGATTTTGGTGATCTCCGACTGGCGAAGTCGAACATCGTTAGTGCTGACGTGAATAATAATCTTAGAGAATTTATGATTAGCTTTAGCCAGCACTTTTAAATTTGCTTTGATGTCAGGTGCTCTGGCTCCCGGTAAACATGTGACTATGGTGGCTGGTGTCTCTATTTTCACGTTCCGTGTAATAGAATCACCAATAACTAGGGCACTTTTAACAGGATTCTCAGTGGGTGCATCACTGAGTGGGGAGAACCTGTTTGATGTTCTAATCGGAACGGAAGAGTGGTTTTTTGATCCGCGACTATGCCGTCTGACCGTCACCCAAGTGCCCTGCTGCACGGGCTCTACAGCCGGAACCGTACAATGTACAACGTTCACTAAGCTAGTCGCATCCAGAGCAGTGTCTAAAGCTGTTACATTCTCACTACTCTCAAATAAAGTCTGGATGCGTGTCTCTAATTCTGAAATCTTCTCCGTCAGCCTGACTATCTCCTTACATTTATCACATGTGAAGCCCTGCTCGCCCAACGGAGACAGATACACTAAACATGAAACATGCGGTGCAAGTGACAATGACTGGAGAAGAAGACATGGCTTACCGTATTTGTTGATTAATCCAACTTACCAAAGTTGTTTGATGGAGTCTATTTACTAATCCAACTCACCACAGTTGTTTAGTGAACTCAGAAAACAGGAAACCCGGGTGCAGAGATAGCAAGCTAACAGGCTAGCGAAAAGCTAATGTGTGATAGTGATTTAGATTAAAAGCTAGTGATGTCAGATTTAATGTGGTAGGCAGTGTTAGACAATATATGAAGATGAGTAGGTTATAATTAGCAGTTTAAACAACAGAGAATTATATCAAATAAAAATCCCAAAAGAGCAGAGCAGAGCAGCAACAACAAACAGGGTAGACCCTGTAGTGTCCCATGGCCAAAGCCTGATTATCTACCAAAACAGTGCTGGTTCAAGCCCGGCAGTGACATGAAAGGGATATCTTTTTGGAAAAAACTTGATTGTTACTGGAAGATTCACCTTTTTCTTCTGAAGCATCCCATGGCCAAAGGCTGGCTTTCTACCAAAGCTAAGCAGGTCTAGCCAGGATGTGACATGAAAGGGAGATATTTTTGGCAAAAACTCGATTTTTATTGGAAGACACTTTAGTGAGGCCAGTAGGGGGTAATGCAATGCACTGTAATGCAATACAGGTGGTAGCTCATTCTGAGGGGAATTATGAGCTACTCAGGATGTACTGCCATTCCATGAGACCCGTTTTATTGAAAATGTATAAGTCAGTTCTGCTTTAGCATCCCATGGCCAGCGCCTGACTTTCTACAAAAACTGTGCTGGTTCAAGCCTGACAGTGATATGAAAGGGAAATCTTTTTGGAAAAAACTTGATTGTTATTGGAAAATTCAACTTTTTCTTCTGAAGCATCCCATGGCCAAAGGCTAGCTCCCTACCAAAGCTAAGCAGGTCCAGCCAGGATGCGAAATGAAAAGACATGTTTTGCAAAAACCTGATTTTTATTGGAAGACGCTTTAGTGAGGCCAGAAGGGGGTAATGCATTGCACTGTAATGCAATACAGATGGTAGCTCATTCTGAGGGGAATTATGAGCAACTCAGGATGTACTGCCACTGCATAAGACCCGTTTTATTAAAATTGCAAAATTCAGTTTTGCTGTAGTGTCCCATGGCCAAAGCCTGACTATCTACCAAAACAGTGCTGGTTCAAGCCTGGCTGAGACATGAAAGGGAAAACTTTTTGGAAAAAAACTCTATTGTTACTGGAAGATTCATCTTTTTCTTCTGTATTATCCCATGGCCAAAGGCTAGCTTTCTACCAAAGCTAAGCAGGTCTAGCCAGGATGTGACATGAAAGGGAGATATTTTTGGCAAAAACTCGGTTTTTATTGGAAGATGCTTTACTGAGGCCAGTAGGGAGTAATGCAATGCACTGTAATGCAATACAGGTGGTAGCTCATTCTGAGGGGAATTATGAGCTACTCAGGATGTACTGCCATTCCATAAGACCCGTTTTATTGAAAATGTATAAGTCAGTTTTGCTGCAGTGTCCCATGGCCAAAGCCTGACTATCTATCAAAACTGTGCTGGTTCAAGCCCGGCAGTGACATGAAAGGGAAATCTTTTGGAAAAAACTTGATTGTTATTGGAAGATTCACCTTTTTCTTCTGAAGCATCCCATGGCCAAAGGCTGGCTCACTACCAAAGCTAAGGAGGTCCAGCCAGGATGCAAAATGAAAAGACGTTTTGCAAAAACCTGTTTTTTATTGGAAGACGCTTTAGTGAGGCCAGTAGGGGGTAATGCAATGCACTGTAATGCAATGCACTGTAATGCAATACAGGTGGTAGCTCATTCTGAGGGGAATTATGAGCAACTCAGGATGTACTGCCACTGCATAAGACCCGTTTTTATCAAAAAGCCGTATGTCAGTTCTGTTTTAGCGTCCCATTGCCAAATCCTGCCTACGTACTGAAACTGTGTTGGTTCTAGCCCGGTACTGACATAAAAACGACAACTTTTTGTAAAAAACTTGTTATTGGAAGATTCACCTTTTTCTGCTGTATTATCCTGTAAGGAGCAGTTTTACTGCTAAAACAAAAGTTGAGATCCAACAACCCTGCATTAGAACAATAAAAGTCAATCTGAAGAGAAGATCTCACAGAGAAACTGTAGGACACCGCCCTGACCAAAACCTTCTTCCCCTCTTTACCTCCCCCCCTTCCCCCTGATACACAAAATGCTTGGTGTCTTTTTAAAGGTCACAGTGTGATTGGTAAAATGGTCACAATATCACTGAAGTCACTGGTAGGGTTAGAAAGATTAAAACATATGAGAATTGTGTTCTCTTTTTGAGTGGTCTCTTCAAAGATATCTGATCCTCTCCCCCAAACTAGGTGTTTGTGTTGCATATATTTACAACCCTTTGTTCTGGTCTGGGTATTTAAGGAAGGGTAGCAGGGCTGCCATTGGGGAACACTCTGTAGCCAGAAAGCCCCCATGCAGTGTTGTGTCAGTGTCATAAGAGACACGCACTCACACACACACACACACTGTATGCATTGTGCCAGATATGACTCTTTGAAACTATTTTCATATTACCTTGTAATTGTATTTTATATTCTTATGCTGAAAGTTGTGTACCATGGATTCATGTTTAAGTTCTGTCTGGCCAAAATAAACCTTTGTCTTGATTTACCTTGTATTATTCTGAAACCATTTCTTCCAGTATGGATCAATTCGGAGTACTTTATTTCCGCAATTCTTTTGCCAGAATAGATCAAACCGAGGACCCCTGACTGAAGCATGGAGCGCAGCATGGGATAATCTGATTTCTGACTATCACTGTATTAGCAAGTTGCAGCTTTCGTGACTATTACTAAAATTACACTTTTTGTTGAGTAAGCAGGTGCGACCACTTAAAGGTAAAATATTCACTCTGTAATCCTCTGACTAATATCAGAACTGGCTAGGTTGTGATCGTATGGCGTAAACCGGACAACCGTCTCTGTGCGATATCGGGTCCCTTGATGAACGAATATTTGAAATTAAGAGATACTAAGAAAAATCAACGATCCAAATTAAATCACAACTAAAATTATGATTAGCTGTTAAGTTACAAACGTCAAGAATTTAACGAAGTCATAAAATTGAGTCAGATCAAAATTAAAAATGGAGTCAGATTTAGAATTCGATAACAATAAATTGAGGGAATTCAACAGAAGTGCTGAAAAGGCTTACACGCAGAAGTCCTTTGACCAGGCCATTAGATTCCGTTCTTGGGCTAACGGATGGACCTTACAATCCCATGGCCAAAGGCTGGCTCCCTACCAAAGATAAGCAGGTCCAGCAAGGATGTGAAATGGAAGGGAGGCATTTTTTTGGCAAAAACTAAATTTTTATTGGAAGATGCTTTAGTGAGGCCAGTAGGGGATAATGCAGTGCAGTGCAATGCAATGCAGGTGGTAGCTCATTCTGAGGGGAATTATGAGCTACTCAGGATGTACTGCCACTCCATAAGACCTGTTTTATTAAAATTGCACAAGTCAGTTCTGCTGTAGCGTCCCATGGCCAAAGCCTGACTATCTACCAAAACTGTGCTGGTTCAAGCCCGGCAGTAACATGAAAGGGAAATCTTTTTCAAAAAAACTTGATTGTTATGGGAAGATTCACCTTTTTCTTCTGAAGCATCCCATGGCCAAAGGCTGACTCCCTACCAAAGCTAAGCAGGTCCAGCCAGGATGCGAAATGAAAAGACATTTTTGGCAAAAACTCAATTTTTATTGGAAGATGCTTCAGTGAGGCCAGTAGGGGCTAATGCAATGCACTGTAATGCAATACAGGTGGTAGCTCATTCTGAGGGGAATTATGAGCAACTCAGGATGTACTGCCACTCCATAAGACCCGTTTTATTAAAATTGCATAAGTCAGTTCTGCTGTAGCGTCCCACGGCCAAAGCCTGACTATCTATCAAAACTGTGCTGGATCAAGCCTGGCAGTGACATCATAATGCCAGGAACACTCAAGACATCCAGCGCCTGAGGCAGCAAAGCAACCCCAAAACATCAGTGAACCTCCACCATGTTTGACTGTAGGGACATTTTATTTTCTTTGAAGGCCTTGTTTCATTTTCTGAAAACACTAGAATGATACACTTTACCAAAAAGCTCTATTTTATTCTCATCTGTCCACAGAACATTCTCCCAGAAGGATTTTAGCTTCCTCTGGTAGTTTTTGGCAAACTCATATCTGTTTTTGTTTTTCACATTAATCAATATAAATAAACTCACAATCATGTTTTAGTAATCATTTTTAGTTGAAACATGAGGACGTTTTAATAGGCTAATTTGTCCCTGTGTTTTAATTCAATTATTTTAAATAGCGACAACCTTTTACTAATTTGTTTCGTTTTTCATATTATCAGAACAAAATACAATGTTCTCATGTTTTAACTAATATAAAGATATGATTTAATAAAAAGTGATCAACAATTTCTTAATTCATTAAGTATATCCAGCACCCATGGACTTCCATGGTAATTTTCCCCCATACTAAACTCAAAAAAATCTTTTTTTTTTTTTTTTTTTTTTGCCCAAATCCTGAGTTGAGCTTTGTGGGTCACTTTTTCCCTGTGTTTGGGTAGTTTTGTTAACCAGATCCTGGGTCAGACATCATAACCCAGGGGTTGAGTTAATCCTCTCTCGTCAGGAGAGAACAGTCCAACTTCGTCAAATTGGTGTATGTCTTCGGTAAATACAGGTTTGTGTACATTTTATTTTATTTAATCATTCATTATTGTGCTGTATATCGTTTAATTTTATGCGAAGCAAAATACAGGGATGTGAGTCACCTAAACGAGTGTCGTGTCAGTCTTTTCACGTGATGGAAACGCCTGATGCCTTGCATATTGTTTTAGATTTTGATTTAAAATTATGATTAAGATTTTATTCAGATACAGAATATAAATACTTAGGATGTTAAAATATGTTCTCAGAAATGTACATGGATTGTTTATGGACAGGTTGGAGTCAGTAACAGCATATTTGGGCTACAAGTGAAATGCAGGGCCGCGGACTAAAGTTAGAAGTTCCCCCGCTGAACCCAACATGTGTTCTGTCCTATATTTACCCAGTCCTTGGGTTGACAACCCAAACTGGAAAACACTTACCACTAGCCTATATGCACATGCTTTATGAGGCTTCTTCTTGAAGTCCGACACACCAAGGTAACCATGTCTAGCATTGCTTAGCCATGTCTGCCACCTAGTGGGAACCTAAATCCATTCACCTTGTGTCTATGGACAGGCTGACTGGGTTAACATCCATAATGTCTGAATTAAGGGGATATGCAGGCAGCTGAATCATTTCCTCTCTGTGCCCTGGGGAGGAAGTGTTGTACACTCCTCTTTCATCACCCCACGCGTTGCCTCTGTGGATTAATACAGAACGGAGTACTTCCGTTTAGAGTAGGCCTAACTATGAGCTAAGTAAAACTTGATGTAATGTGAAATCATTTGACATTTATTCCTTTGGAAAACACAGTGGGAATGGGGAGTAGCAATGCTGGATTTGCTTATGGGAAATGAGTGGAAATCCTTAACAGTACTTCCTGAATTACTCAAGATTAGATAGATAGATACGGCTCACATTCATTTTGACCTTGAGATATTCCTGGGTCAAATATATGATGAATTGATATTGATGGTGAATCAATTTGTGAATCAATGTGAACCAATGAGGTCTATGATACCTAGAGAGCTATCTGTTAGCATTCCCATTCATCTTAAAGGCACTTACTTGGCTATAACATACACCTCTGGGAGTATGTGATGATCGGATGATCTTTACTCATATACACTTGTAAGAATGGATTTCACCTGAGAACGAACTCAAGAGATCGAAGCTGCACTAAGACAATAAAACTTCACTCATCTGAATAAGAAAAACAAGACTCCACCTGACTCAATCTTATCTCCTCCCCTGCCGAGTTCTGACCCTCTCACTCTTCCTGCCTCGGAGACCACACAATCATGCAAATCTCACAGATACTGCCACGAGGTGTTTCTTTGACTTTTGGTGTTTCTGGTAAACAGGTTTCATTCCCACATCAGAGGAACAGGTCATAATAAAGACAACAGAGCTCCCCTGGTGTGGGAGATGCTCATAAAGATCTTTTGATAAACATTTGCTGTCATCCCCCAAAGCTAGGTGTGACCATTTGGTCACGAGAAAAGATTCAACCAAAAGCTGCATAAATATTTGGGTGCTAAATGTTTATTGTTCTTTTGTTCTGGTTGGGTATTTAAAGGGAATGGGCAGACCACTCAGGGAAGCCTCTGTATTCAGAACTTCCCACACTGTTGAAGTGTGTCTCTATTGCCAGGTAACAATGACTCTTTGAAACTATTTTTTGTTTTTTTAGAATGATGTTTTATATTGTATGCTGATCAGTTGTGTATTATGGGTTCTTTCTAAATTCCTTTATTTGATATGTTTACCTGGCTAGAATAAACATTAATCTTGATTTATCTTGTATAAGTCTAAATTCCTTTATTCAAGTAGTGTTGCATGGAGTTTGTAGGAGTTTCCGTAAATCTTTCTGTCAGGGCAGATTCATACCGAGGACCCCATGACCGGAGCATGGCGCTAAGCATGAGGGGCAATCTGATTTCTGACTGTCACTGTGAAAGAATTGAAAATAATCAAAGATATTTGATTTTGTAAAATGAACAAAGACATTTGCTTTACTGTTTTCAACCCCCATCTCTCTCCAGGAGGGCCATTTGGAATTCCTAAAGACAAAGAAATGCTGAAGGCCTGTAGGCCAAATGTGTGTCACACCTGTAACACCGTGGGGGAAGTTTGGTCTGATTGGTCAGTTTGAATGGCTCATGTTAGGGTTTCAGTCACATGGTCAAGGAATAGATAAAAGAAGATTGTAACTGTTGCTCTGTCTCTTTTTCTCTCTGGCTCTCTCTTCTTGGGGCTCTTTTATTCTCTGGCTCTCTCTCTTCTTGGGGGCCTTCTCTTTGGCTCTTCTCTCCTTTGCTCTCTTCTCTTCTTTTTCTCTCTCTCTCTCTCTCTCTCTCTCTCTCTCTCTCTCTCTCTCTCTCTCTCTCTCTCTCTCTCTCTCTCTCTCTCTCTCTCTGGTAACATTCATGCTGGGTACGATTAATGGTATAAGTTTTCATCATCTCATACATTTATTTTGTAACTATTTTAAGTGTAACCGTAACTAGATTTTGTCATTAAATTCTTTCAACTACAAATGATGTGCTAACTAGTTTTGATTTGGTATTGACTTTGAAGAGTTACCTATTGCAATACAATATAGTCACATTATAGCCACGCTCTCCCACATGTTTAGCTATTGTAACTGCGCTTATTTCCGTCGTTGGTATAAGCTGCAGTGGGTGGTAAAGACAAGAAATGTACAGTTTTCTATCATCTTGCTGATAACGTTTCTTTAGTCATTCGGCAACCCTGCAGTCAGAACCGCTGTAGAGGATCCACCCTTACAGATGGTGCGAAAACCGGGAATCCCTTGCAGTGAATCTTCTGAAATTCATCAGAATGAGGACATTTTTTCACAGCTGATCGTGAATGGATTAAAGCTGACCTTTGACCAAGGAATTGGTAAGTCTGTTTTCATTGTTTATGAATTACATGAAACAGAAATTAGAAGGTTTTAAACAGCTTCAATAGTCCCATTACTGTACAATCCGAGAATATTCAGATTATCTCCTCGGGGATGGAAGGAAAATTTCTGATAACAGTGACTTATTGTTTGCTTTATGGAGTGAAAAAGTTGAGCCTACCTTGTCCAAACTCAAGAAAGAGTATATTGGAATTAAAAGTTCAGATGATGAACTTATTCGATGGTGGGACATAATTGGCAAACACCAAAAGAAATCAAAACATGGTAAAATAAGTTTTAAAAGGCTACATAATGTGATACCATTTCTATTATCAAGTGTAGATGAGAAATGTAAAGAAGTGCATTCTAAAAATGCAGAAGCAGAAAAGTCTGAGGCAAAGATTCAAGATCTTCAAGCACAGCTAGATAAATTACTAGCTGAGCAGTTAGCCCTGACTGAAAAGTGTCAAAATCACAAGGAGACCATTGCAGATCTCAAGGCTAAGCTAAATGCTAAAAGTTCATGTCTCCCCAAAACGCTTAACAGCGATGGGACTAAAAAGCATGTTCACTTCTTAGATGAGCTGACTTGCTCTAATGAATCTGAAACGTTTAGTTCAGAAAATGCATGTGCAACTCAAGAAAGTGTGCCTATTTCAGTTCTTAAGGTGATGCAGTACCGTAATAGCGCAGAGTCATGTACCAGTACGCATGGTGTACAAGCATTAGAGAGTCATGAAAATCCTCAAACTCCAGGAGAACATAGCATTCAATCCTATGGCAAAGAGAACAGGGTTTGCAGTTCTTGTAGGAAAATAGGCCACTCAGAGGAGAGATGCTGGTCACTGGGTGAAGGTCGGCCTCCACCTTATTTTCAGAAAACTAGGAAATCACTTTCTAAGGGTAAAGATCAGTGCTCATTTGCAGGTAAAACTCTCAGTGAGTTAACCACAGTGTTCATGCAAGGCCTTCAGCTGTTAACCTTATTGGCTAGTGGACTAGCAGCCTCATAGCAGTGAGTTTAATAGTTAAACATCTAAATTGCAATGATCCTGTTTGTATTTTCAAATTTGTAATTGTACTAAACACATTGTGCGCATTGAACACACATTATAGTTGTTTGTGTTAATATATACACATAGACTAGTTGAGTTTATTCTTTAAAACACATGATTGCTTTACTTTAAGTGTTGTATGAAACACTTAGGATAAAGGTTGTTGATGCTTTGCATTCTAGGCCATGTATCTTGTGAAAATTGGAATAACTTGAATACTGGAATTGTTTAGCCATTTCCAGTTTCATGTGTTTCTATGTTGAATTTGTTTGTCTCCTGAGTGGAAAACTCTGCTATTTTCCATATAGCTGCAGTAAAACCATGTACAGGAGCATAGAATTGCCATGTGGCTACAGTGTAATTTACAATTGCATTAACCATGAAAATGCTTTCATCACAGCAGGATTCAGTACCTTTGACCTTTGCACTTTATCATGCTCCCTAACAAAAACACTGGTGTGGGGAGATTTTGAGCCAGACCACACTTCACTCACATTCTCATGCTGGCTTCCTGTTACAACAGGACCAAATTTGCATCACAATTGTAAAACCTCCTTGCCGTGTTTGGGGCATGATTTACACATAGCCACAGCTAAATGCAGCCACATAGATTTGATCTTCACAGACAAAGTCAAATCTACATCAGCCTCACAAAATGTATTCTATTTTATTTAAGTCTTTACATCTAGACTGTATTATAACTGTGAATTTATCCCAGTTAATGTTTTTGTTTTTCTTCAGATTTACTAAATCAGTTAGTTATTATGTGTCTCACCAAGTTAAATATCAAAATTTACGTGAATTTATGCATTTCTCATTCTTACCTAAGTGCAAACATTTATTTTATCATTGTATTGTAACAATGCATTTGATTTTGAACTTATTTGATTTCTGAGTCTTTGTATTTTGTCCATTTGACTTGCAACAATGTTTTTGGACATCTATGGAATTGAATTTCTGTATTTGGTTACACTGAATATTACTCTTCATGAAAAGGGGATTTAAGCCAACAATGATTGTTGTTTTGTTATAATGCAATTTATTTTTAATGTTTTCCAGAAACAATGTAAGAGCTTGTGAGATCTTCTTTTATTCTCAACCTTGACCAGTTTATTAAGTACATCGATTTAATGGCTTATTGCCAGAGACTATTTTAATCTGACCACATCAAACTTCTGACCAATGACAAATACCATGTATACTTTTGTTCTTTGTTGTGCTATATGTTCTTTTAATCACAGGATCCCTGCTGCACAAGTTCACATCCTGTGTCCTCAGAAAGAGGACAAGTGTTTGCTCTAACCTTCAGTGACTGTTCTCAAGGTGTGAAGGATTCAATGGACGTTTTGCATATCAATGATTGGTGCAACACCATTTGATGGAGCCTTCTCATGCAGGACTGAGATGAGAACAAAGACTGAAGACTGACCAGCTGCTTTTGCAACAAGTGTGGACGAGAAGTCTGAAGATGACATCTACACACAACAGAAAGCATGTCTTTGTGGACTGTGCCACCTTTGTTCTCAATGATTGTGGCCAATGGTGCCAAGAGGGGACTGAAAGAATTGAAAATAATCAAAGATATTTGATTTTGTAAAATGAACAAAGACATTTGCTTTACTGTTTTCAACCCCCATCTCTCTCCAGGAGGGCCATTTGGAATTCCTAAAGACAAAGAAATGCTGAAGGCCTGTAGGCCAAATGTGTGTCACACCTGTAACACCGTGGGGGAAGTTTGGTCTGATTGGTCAGTTTGAATGGCTCATGTTAGGGTTTCAGTCACATGGTCAAGGAATAGATAAAAGAAGATTGTAACTGTTGCTCTGTCTCTTTTTCTCTGGCTCTCTCTTCTTGGGGGCTCTTTTTATTCTCTGGCTCTCTCTTCTTGGGGCCTTCTCTTTGGCTCTTCTCTCCTTTGCTCTCTTCTCTTCTCTTCTCTCTCTCTCTCTCTCTCTCTCTCTCTCAGGTAAAATTCATGCTGGGTACGATTAATGGTATAAGTTTTCATCATCTCATACATTTATTTTGTAACTATTTTAAGTGTAACCGTAACTAGATTTTGTCATTAAATTCTTTCAACTACAAATGATGTGCTAACTAGTTTTGATTTGGTATTGACTTTGAAGAGTTACCTATTGCAATACAATATAGTCACATTATAGCAACGCTCTCCCACATGTTTAGCTATTGTAACTGCGCTTATTTCCGTCGTTGGTATAAGCTGCAGTGGGTGGTAAAGACAAGAAATGTACAGTTTTCTATCATCTTGCTGATAACGTTTCTTTAGTCATTCGGCAACCCTGCAGTCAGAACCGCTGTAGAGGATCCACCCTTACAACTGTTATTAACAAGTTGCAGCTCTCGTGACTATTACTCAAATTACACTTTCTGTTATGAGTAAGCATGTGCGACTCACTTAAAGGTAAAATAGTTCACTCTGCAATCCTCTGTAATCTCAGAACTGGCTAATTTGCGTCCGTGAGGTAATGTAATTATAATCGTGAGCATTATCCTCTGAGCGACTCCGGGTCCCATGGAGGAACGAATATTTGCAATTAAGAGATACTAAGAAAATCTAAATTAAATCACAACTAAAGCTTATGATCAGCTGTTAAGTTACAAATGCAACTAAATTACAAAGAATTGGAGTCAGATAAAATTATTCATGGAGTCAGATTTTAAATTGGATCTTCACATTTTAATAAATTAAAGTGATTTTTCTAGAAGCACCAGAAAAGACATACACGCAGAAGTCCTTCGACCAGCTGCTGGATTCCTACGTTGGGCCAATCAGCTGGACCTCTGCAGAGGTGAGAGCTGATTCGTCGCTTGTGAATGAGTTAAACTCTTTTTCACGCTCGCTTTGAGTGTAATCGCGGCAACGCGACTCGCCAAGTGGCACGTCAGAAGGAATTACTCAGAGCTGCAACAACCACGTGATCTCTGTCTCGGAGGATGAAGTTCGGAGGTGTGGACGTCAGGAAAGCTGCTGGGCCGGATGGTATTTCAGGCCGTGTTCTGCGGTCCTGTGCTGATCAGCTTGCCGGGTTGTTTACATCTATCTTTAATGAGTCCCTCGCTACATCTGTGGTCCCCACCTCCTTCAAAAAAAATCCACCATCATCCCTGTCCCTAAGAACAGTAAACCCTCTTGCCTAAATTACTATCGTCCAGTGGCTCTCACGTCTATAGTCATGAAGGTATTTGAGAGACTCATTAAAAGCACCATTTGCTCCTTCATTCCTGACACTTTGGAAACTCTTCAGTTTGCCTATCGTCCCAGTAGATCGACTGAAGATGCCATCTCTCATGTCCTCCACTCCTCCCTCACTCACATCGACAGCAAAAGTGGGAACTACGTAAGGCTGCTATTTATTGACTATAGCTCAGCCTTTAACACCATAGTTCCCATTAAGCTAACCGCCAAACTCCTGGATCTCGGCCTGAATTCTTCTCTCTGCCACTGGATTGAGGACTTCCTCACTGGCAGGCCTCAGGTGGTGAGAATAGGCCAGTCCACCTCCACCTCCACCACCCTGAGTGTGGGAGCTCCACAGGGCTGTGTCCTGAGTCCCCAGCTCTACTCTCTCTACACACATGACTGTTTGTCCTCACACAGCTCCACCTCTATCATCAAATTTGCTGATGATACTGTTCTCCTGGCCCTCATTTCCAACAACAATGAGACAGCATACTTGGACGAGGTGGAGCAACTAACATCATGGTGCCAGGACAACTGTCTCTCTGAATGTTGGCAAGACCAAAGAAATGATTGTGGACTTCAGGAAGAGACAGCAACGGACATACTCCCCTCTCATGATCAGTGGGTCACCAGTGGAGAGAGTGAGCAGCTTCAAATACCTGGGTGTAAACATCTCCGAGGACCTGACCTGGACTGCTCACATTCAGACACAGGTGAAAAAGCCAGGCAAAGACTGTACCACCTGCGCCAGCTGAAGAAAATTCAGGGTTTCACCAGCTATCCTGAAAACTTTCTATTTAGGGGCGATAGAAAGTGTATTAACAGTGCATTACAGCGTGGTATGGGAACAGCACCAGTCATGACTGCAAAGCCCTGCAAAGAGTCGTGCGCTTATCTGAGCGTATCTCAGGGTCAGCTCTCCCGTCTCTGCAGGACGTCTACACCAAACGCTGCAAAGGTAGAGCTACTAAAATCATCAAGGACTCTAATCACCCTGCAAACCCTCATTTCACACTGCTGCCATCTGGTAAGCGCTTCCGAAGCCTGATGGCCAAAACCGAGAGACTCAGGAGGAGCTTCTTCCCCCAGGCCATCAGACTCCTGAACTCAGTCACTTAACATCACGTGACCATCGATATACTGACATTGCACTGCACTTTCTGTTCTTGTTGCTATTGCAAATTGTAGCCTCTTTTTCCTATTTGTAGTGGAGATGAGTGGTACCCGGTGGGGTCTTCTGCTGTTGTAGCCCATCTGCCTCAAGGTTGTGCGTGTTGTGGCTTCACAAATGCTTTGCTGCATACCTCAGTTGAAACGAGTGGTTATTTCAGTAAAAGTTGTTCTTCTATCAGCTTGAATCAGTCGGCCCATTCTCCTCTGACCTCTAGCATCAACAAGGCATTTTCGCCCACAGGACTGCCACATACTGGATGTTTTCCCTTTTCACACCACTCTTTGTAAACCCTAGAAATGGTTGTGCATGAAAATCCAAGTAACTGAGCAGATTGTGAAATACTCAGACCGGCCCATCTGGCACCAACAACCATGCTATGCTCAAAATTGCTTAAATCACCTTTCTTTCCCATTCTGACATTCAGTTTGGAGTTCAGGAGATTGTCTTGACCAGGACCACACCCCTAAATGCATTGAAGCAACTGCCATGTGATTAGTTGATTAGATAATTGCATTAATGAGAAATTGAACAGGTGTTCCTAATAAACCTTTAGGTGAGTGTATATGTTGTTTAAAATATTTCACAGTTTTTTTTCACCAGATTATCTGTCTGCTAGCTAACCAAACAAAACTTGAACTTGTTGTGTGAAAACATGCAGTAACATTGCTTAATTTAAAGGTAAAGAGTGCAGAGATACAGGTTTAATGTGCAGAGAAAACTGTGTAAGCAGACAGTAAATGTGAATCTCAGAAAAACTGTAAGGAACAAGTCTAGGTTATAGATGCAGGAGAATAACAGCCAAATAAACAGATGGGAATGGACAAAAATGACTCAAACTAAGGGCTACACAGAGTAACTATAAGACTAAACAAGGAACAGGTGAATCAAATCAAAGGCTTTGGAGGTAGACAAGGAACCAGAGACAGACCAGACCCTGGAGGAGCCAGCACGGGGAGACACCAAGGTGGAGCCAACGGAGGGAGGAGCCAGAGAGTGACCCAGGGAAGGGCTATTAGGATGAAGGCCCATGGTGGAAGCGATGGAGGGAGGGGCCAGGGTGGTTCCAGAAACCTGAGTCAGGAAAAGTGAGACCCAGGTGAAACAGAAGACAAAGAGATATCGAAGGACCAGGAGGCCAAGGCAGAGCCACCGTGACGAGCAGCCGAGGTGGAGCCAATGTGCTAGAGGACTGAGGTAGAGCTGGTGGGAGTGAGGACAGAGGAGCCGGAGGGAAGGAAGAAACTGACAAAGCGTAGCCTGAGGCCCAGAAGTCTGTGGCAGGGGTGGAGCGACAACTGACCAAGGCCGGAGGGACGAGGGAGCTTGGTGAAGCCGGAAGGATGACAGTACCAGGTGGAGCAGAGGGAGCGAGTAGCAGACTGGTCGACAGACCGAGGTGGAATAATGGGCTCGAAGCCCTGATGCGGAGCCAGGGTATCAACACACCAAGGTGGAGCTGGAGACCGGAAAGCCCAAGGTGGTTCCAAGGGGCTGAATGGCGTTTTTAGAAGAGGAAAGAGTGAGAGGCTGGGTGGGACCAGTAGCGATGAAGGAGACTTGAGGCTGGGCAGGACCAGCAGAGACTGGAGACCTTGAGACATGACTTAATCCACTTCATCATACCATTTTATGGGACTGGGCACAAAACACTCTCAGCGGCTAGAGTATTTGCGGGACTCCATTCCATGCTATCATACTCAGCTAAAATGCCTTCAATGATGGAAATCTGTGCTGGCTCACGTACATGGTCAGACTCTGTTGTTGGCTCAGGCTCCAGGATGAAAATGGCCTCAGGTGTTGGGTCTGTCTGAGTCTGCAGTGAGATCTGGCTCAAGGTCTGTGGTGGGCGTGGCTGAAGTCTGGCTGGTCTCTGGGTCTGTTGCGGAGATGGCATTGTCCTCCTCTGCAATGCAGATGCTGAGAGGGGAACCACATTGCACCAACACCCACTCCACATATTCTGTAAAACTCCCTTGAGGACCATCCCCAGAGAGCTTGACCATAGTCGAAGTGCATAGACCGTTGTCTGGCCTGGGTAGTGGGTCAGGTGAGCCATAATCTCAGCCTCAGATGTCACGCCCACAGAATGTTGGCTGAACGTCTGATGCAGATGGTACACTTTTCTGGAAACACTTCAGGAATTTCGAAGTCATCATCTGATTGGTTGAATTCTACAGGATGTCTATGAGACAAGTGTGTTCTTTAATGGTCTGCCTAGAAAAAAATGCTGTGACGCCAAACTCCTTGGAAGAACTGTGACAATGAACGCTTACCAGGATCAACTAAATCCTGGATTTTCAAAATCGCTGGATTTTCAAAAGTATGTGACATTTTCAGCTCCATTGTTACAGTAAACTTGCACATTCTTGAATGTATAATTTGTAGATACACTTAGATTTATAGTATGTTATTGCAGGGATTTATAGTATGTTATTGCAGGGACATCGACTTTACATTTTCATGCCTCTAAATATTACGCAGTACAAATCAAACTGTGGTTGTCTTTGGTTGTTTTACATGTCAGTCAAACGTCCTCTTGGGCGGTTCTTGACCAGTGAAAGCTGTGATAGACTCCAGTCCAGACTCCAGACCTTCTGTCGTTAGTCTGAAGGTCTGGCAATGCAAGACTAGGTGAGACAGATCTAAAAACTCACAGGTATGGTGGTCCTCAAAGGAATAATCCTCTTGTGTGAGGCAGAGAAGCTGGACTGCTGGTAGATCCATTATAATCTCTTCTAGGTCTTCTGTTCTTCTGTTCTTCCGTGCTTCTGTTATGGTTGGTTGCAGCAAAGGAAGAGGAGAGGCAGGATCTAAACACAGCAGTCATGTTAATTTAACAATACTTGCGAAACAAAACAAAAAAGCATGTAGGAGCATATCATTGGATAACCACTGGATAACAGCCAACTAAACAGACAAAGAACTGACTAAAAGGCTAAACGAAGAACAGGTGAATTCAATTAAAGAACAAGTTGCTATGACAAACAATGAAACCATTCTAAACCAATTCCATTCCATGGAAAAGGAAACACAGGCAACAAAGAATTACAAACTAAAAGTCCATGAACTGAAACAGAAACTAAATTGAACATTACAGTTATATTTTACAACAAATAAAAAAGATATATATATATATATATATATATAGGATAAAGAACATGAAGCCTATAATTTGTGCGTTTATTTATTTAACAACTACAAAAAAGATTTGCATTACTCTATTTGTCAGTATAACGGCTCACATATAATGGGAAGTAGATCAAACTGATATAAATTTTGACACATACTTTTAAAACAAAAAATCTCAAGCTGACAGAAGAGGCTTAAATAAAGAAAAACATGACACAGAGACAGGTTCCTCTTACATCACAGCATCCATATGTTTACACTGAATCAGAAATCCGTTGTTTACAAAGATGCATAAATCACAGTCAATGTGAAGGTGGAGGATTTGGACTTCAAAAGGAAACGCAGGCCTCATGGTCAGGATGGAGCCGTGTTATGATGCGTTCCTTTTAGATAAAGCTCTCCATGTGGGCATAATAATAATGAGGTGGCAGGAAAACGCGTCCGTATGGCTCTAAACATGGGGAAATGAAGAGATTAAACCTCCCGTGCCCAGTAAAACAGACTCTTGGATCTCTGCTAATGAGTCCACACACATCTTAGGCTCATTACGATACTTTGTCATACACACTCATTCAGGGTGTCTAAAATTGCTTCTGCTCGCCATAAGAGCAACCAAGTCTGTGGTTTTGCTTGAATTGTGGTGTTGTGATTGATCAGCTCTGACTGTGGAGCACATTTGTCTAGTTTTCAACTCTCGGGCCAAACACGTTCATCACTGAACGAAAACAAACGGGCAGAGTTTGCAGTAAACGTTTCCTGCTGGTTAAATCCTGCTCATTATGTCTGCTATGTATTTCACAAGAGCTGTTTTACAAGCCCAGAATCAGTTAGATAAATTGTAATTCCTATGCATAAATATTGTGGCAATGCCAGGGAAAAAACTTACACAAAAAATGTACACAAATCTAAGGTGGTTAGCTAGTCTCCCAACTGGGTTAACTGCTCTGTTTTGGTGGTTCCAGTGTTTCAGAGTTGTCTGATGGTCAGGCTGGGAAACCAGCACATTACCTAATAAGCTGGGTATTTCAGCAAAGATATGTCACATTGTGTGAATTGATTTTTATTGTGTCTAAACAATATGTCCACAATGTTGTGTTAATGGGTTTGTTAGGATGCACAATAAAAGGCTAGTTTAGCATGCTAACCACATAACTGAAAACCCAAAACAAAGAAATCAGCCATCAGTGCGTTCGTCATATCATGGTGTAATCTTGCATGGCTTCACACTTCAACATTTGCAAAATAAAAAAAAATTATGCTGTGTTCAAGATGAAATTGCTGCAATTATGAGACAACCATATTTGACACAGAGCTGCTATCTATGGCATCACTTATAATGCAAAAAATGAAAATAGAGAATTGTTACGAAAAAAACAAATTAAAGTACACCACACCAGGTAAAATCATCTAAATCATGTGACTGAAATAGGCATTAATGCTGCCTTCACGTGCTATCGGAAATGTCCTACTTCCCACTTCAGAAGTCGTGATTACGAGCTTGTTGCATTCAAATGCTTTGTTGTGGGAATGAACAGGAATCATGGAGGACACCAGGTTTATTCTTGCCTATTTATTGGGAAAATCTCATTAAAACCAAAATTATATGTAGCGTCGCATGCACTGACAACAATAAACATTTACAATGCCAGATTCTGCAATTTCAGCCAAATGCAGGCAATTATTGCCGTGTATAAAACATACAATATCCTACGCTTCAAATGATTACTTGTGTATGTAAATATGCACTATAAATGACAAGACTAGACAATCTAGCTGTTTTGGGGTAAAACTAATAAATCATATACCTGTCACAGCAGTAGTTCTCCACGCCACCATGTTTAAAGTTTATGGCACGCCCATCTCGGGAATTTGGGTATCAAAATTATTTCTGAACTTCCCAGTGTGTTCCCAGTGTGACACGACATTGTTTAAGTGCAATTATTACCTCAGAAACTCGTGTCTATGATAATTCCGACACAATGCAGCATTAGCCTCTGATATTTAGTGTTTTTAGGAGATGCGCTGCCTTTATCTGGTTGAAGTCAAAAAGATTTCCAACTTACGAGTTAAAGAATTTTCAACTTACAAGATCAAATAAGACATGAACACATTTACTACTGGGAAATTTGTAATTCCTGTAATTTACAACATCATGCACATTTTACTCAGTGGATTATTATAATGGTGACAAGGAATTTAAGAATCACAGTTCACATTTTAAAGTTATTCATCAGTTTTGAACCTGACCCTGAATTACTATTTTAATTATTCTCAGAATTGGAAAAAATGCCCCCAAAAAGCGTCAGTAATGAAATGTCATTTAAAGAAACAAAGTTCTGTCTAAACTGTTCGTAAAATCATTCCTTATTGCACTAAATTAAATCCTCAACATTCACATTTACAGAAACATTTTTTTAAACAATTTACACAAACTTTGCTTGTATTAGAGTGTTATTGATTAAAATTGTAGCATTTAGGGAACACAATGATTAGTTGCAGATTGAGAGGAGGATGATGAGTGCTGCGGTCCAGCTTAGAGCCAGAAGTGGATGTTTGTTGACGGAGAGCGTCCCATCAGTCACACTGTCTTGAGCCCCACACTGGGAGCAATCCGACCCACACAGCGAACACACAGACATGTGCTGTCTCATCTCAGATGTAGGACCGCACTGTCCTCCGTTCTGCAGTGGATAAGTGAATGAAACAAGGAACTTGAAACACATACTGGAACAGAACAGCATATGAAGGACCATGAATTTGATTGTTTGGAGCAATTATTTAAAAGAGTCTTACGGGGCTCATAGTAGTCATAGATCATCGTCACAGCATCTTGGACATTGGCTACCTTAAAGTCCATTATAGTGGATATTTCAATGCACTTTTCGAATATGGTCACCTGTGAGAGAAAAGATGATAAAACTGAAAATACAGCCACGAACCATCTGATGTACAAAAACACAAATAACCAAATAAACCATAATGAGAACAAAAACAAAACCAAACAGTTGATGCACCCCACTGACTTCCATAGTAGGGAAAAAAAAATAAAGTCAATGGGGACCATCAACTGTTTGGTTACTGACATTCTTCAAAATATCTTCTTTTGTGTTCAACAGAAGAAAGAAGCTCATACAGGTTTGGAACAACATGAGGGTGAGTAAATGATGACAGAATTTTCATTTTGGGGTGAACTGTCCCTTTAAGTAAATAAGTTGCTAAGAGGAACTCACTGTGTCTAAGTAAAGTATAACTCGTCCTGAAGGCGTCTCTACTCTTCTGACTATATCATCTATCTGGACACCATCTTGCGCCAAACTGAAGCCTGTGAGTAAACCCACGTCCAGTATGGCCATACCCGTCTGACTCGGGCCCAGGCCTTCCCTCAGCCTTAAAGAAATGGCAAAAAAATTATGCTTTCAGACAAATTTCTACTCAAAAGTGATTCCATAAATATCTATAGTGGCCCCAAAAGTATTAGGACATAAATACTTTGAATTTTATGATTTACATTATGACATACAATTTTTGCTAGTTGTCTAATAAACCTGGCATTGTATATTATGATTATTGATGTCTCTTTGATGAATTGCTTCCTCTTTTCTGCTAAATGCATAAATGTAAATATTGATAATATAGAATATATCTTATTGATGTCGACACTGATGTTGCTTTTTTACATCTATAAAAAGACTGCTGTTTATTAATATTGTACTTTTATTATCTTATTGGTAAATGTGCTACTTATTTGTATTTAACCAAGCTGTATATTCCTTCTTTTCTTCCTAATAAAATAAGACAAAAATGGTAGATTTATTTAAAGGTTTATTAATGTACAGTGTCCTTTTAATGAAATAAATAAATGCCACATGTTTTAAAAATTTTGTTATATAATGCAAATACATTTTCAATTGCAGCTCAAATTGTTTGGTGCCACTGTATATTGTTTTGTAAATTTATTTTATTTATTTATTTTATTTTTATTAATGATTTAAATGTGTGTATACACAAACAAACACATGTGTGTGTGTGTGTGTGTGTGTGTGTGTGTGTGTGTGTGTGTGTGTGTGTATATATATATATATATATATATATATATATATATATATATATATAAATTATCAACGTCAACAAGTAATCTTATTAAATAATCGTGATAATTTTTCCATAATCAAGCAGCCCTATTGTTTTATTGACTTTAATCCCATTTTTGGTGCTGATGAAATAATTTTGGCAAAAAGTGAGCCGTGTGTGTGTTCAGTCCATCCGCTCACCTGAAACATATGTGAAGGTCTACACGAAACTCCTCACTGTCCATTACGTCTATATACAAATAAAAGGCTTCATCTGTGTGCACATCACGCCGTCTGAGAGACAATCTCGGGGTTATCACGTTGTAAAACACAGAAAGCTGAAACAGTAAGAGAGAATGAGTGATATCGCTTCATAAAGTAACAGCACGTCTCTCCTCAACAAGTCAGACAGTCTGAGGAATCATTCACATCTGAAGTACAAATGAACAAACATCAGGTCATCTTCTGGACAATGTTTTACTGTTTCACTGCTTCTCAAAGCAGCTCAAGATGTTTAGTCAGTGTCAGAATCTGGGCCTGTTTATGTGACCCATGGCGAGCAATCAAAGGTTTAATTACACACTGGACTGAGAGAGAGGGGATCCGACTGCTGATAACAACAGAATATTTTTCCCATTACGTCTCTTTTTATCTTTATGGGGTTTCAGTTATTCACAGCTTGCAATACCTTGCTGTTTGACAGGTGATAGTTTGATCCTGCAAAATTGTCAAGACGGTCCACTTGTTGTTCAACTAGCAACTTACTTTTTGTTGTTTTGTAGCTATAATATAAGTTTTTTTGTACCAGACCAAATTCTCTCAACCAGGGTTTTAGTGTGCTAACAGAAGTTTCTATATTAAAAAGGCCTGCCGTGTGTGTGTATATATATATATATATATATATATATATATATATATATATATATATATATATATATATATATATATATATATATATATATATATATATATATATATATATATATATATATATATATATATATATATACACACACTCACCTAAAGGATTATTAGGAACACCATACTAATACTGTGTTTGACCCCCTTTCGCCTTCAGAACTGCCTTAATTCACGTGGCATTGATTCAACAAGGTGCTGAAAGCATTCTTTAGAAATGTTGTCCCATATTGATAGGATAGCATCTTGCAGTTGATGGAGATTTGTGGGATGCACATCCAGGGCACGAAGCTCCTGTTCCACCACATCCCAAAGATGCTCTATTGGGTTGAGATCTGGTGACTGTGGGGGCCATTTTAGTACAGTGAACTCATTGTCATGTTCAAGAAACCAATTTGAAATGATTCGAGCTTTGTGACATGGTGCATTATCCTGCTGGAAGTAGCCATCAGAGAATGGGTACATGGTGGTCATAAAGGGATGGACATGGTCAGAAACAATGCTCAGGTAGGCCGTGGCATTTAAACGATGCCCAGTTGGCACTAAGGGGCCTAAAGTGTGCCAAGAAAACATCCCCACACCATTACACCACCACCACCAGCCTGCACAGTGGTAACAAGGCATGATGGATCCATGTTCTCATTCTGTTTACGCCAAAATTCTGACTCTACCATCTGAATGTCTCAACAGAAATCGAGACTCATCAGACCAGGCAACATTTTTGCAGTCTTCAACTGTCCAATTTTGGTGAGCTTGTGCAAATTGTAGCCTCTTTTCCCTATTTGTAGTGGAGATGAGTGGTACCGGTGGGGTCTTCTGCTGTTGTAGCCCATCCGCCTCAAGGTTGTGTGTGTTGTGGCTTCACAAATGCTTTGCTGCATACCTCGGTTGTAACGAGTGGTTATTTCAGTCAAAGTTGCTCTTCTATCAGCTTGAATCATTGGCCCATTCTATTCTGACCTCTAGCATCAACAAGGCATTTTTAGCCCCACAGGACTGCCGCATACTGGATGTTTTTCCTTTTCACACCATTCTTTGTAAACCCTAGAAATGGTTGTGCGTGAAAATCCAGTAACTGAGCAGATTGTGAAATACTCAGACCGGCCCGCTTGGCATCAACAATCATGCCACGCTCAAAATTGCTTAAATCACCTTTCTTTCCCATTCTGGCATTCAGTTTGGAGTTCAGGAGATTGTCTTGACCAGGACCACACGCCTAAATGCATTGAAGCAACTGCCATGTGATTGGTTGATTAGATAATTGCATTAATGAGAAATTGAACAGGTGTTCCTAATAATCTTTTAGGTGAGTGTATATATAGAAGGCCTGTTTCACACACACACTGTATCTGCTGTGCATGACATCTGTTTTCATCACAATGTACTGGGGCAGATGTTGAGTTTAGACATACCTGAAACAGAGCAATGCCTTTACCCTCTGCCACCACTTCAATGTCAATCCCCTCATTTGGATCAATCTGTAGAGGCAAACCAAACATTAGCATGCTTCGCTTAGCAGATCTTGACAAATTACCAAGGTCGCAAGCAGTCAGCTAGTTATTTGCAATGATCACTTTGAAAAGAAACAGCACACATGCCAAAGTTCAATACTTTTGAGTTATACAGTACTGTTCAAAATGTGGATCAGTAAGTTTTTTTTAAGTAGTCTCTTTTGCTCACCAAGACACCATTTATTTGATCAAAATGCTGCATAATATCATTGCTCTGCTGCACCCATGGTACGGTAGCAAAGTTCCTGGATCATTAACCAGAAATGAGAGTATAGTCTCTAGCCATATCCGGAACTTTAATTTTTGGCAGTGGTTAAGTGAAAATAACATTTTCTTAGCGATAGATGCTATTCACAGTAAGTGAAAATAGTGATATATTCTGTAAGACTAGGAAAACTTGCATAATGCCAGAATGTCTGGTTGAGGAACTAACTATCTGAGAAAATAAAGGAAATTAGCATCTAAACTCACTCATTCATTTAGCATCCCCATCGGAGACGACATCACGCTGAGTGAATCATCTAAGAATGACTTTAATTTACATGCCTTTCTTTTCCCTGCCTCTAAAATCAAAATCTATATGGTTTAATGTGAATTCTCATAATACAATATTATACATGTTTGATATTGTTTGAAATGTCTCACTGCGATTGGTACAAAGATCTCATCCCCACTGAAGTAAGCAAGAATATAATAAAGGTTTTAAGAAGTTTAGAGACATTTTGCTAAAAACAGTGGCTGTGGCTGTCGGCCATTTGGTCTTCTAACAATACAGGCATATGGGAGAGTGATTCAATTGAAATTCCCATTGTTAACACATGTTTACATTTGAAAGAGATTTACATCTTGATCTGATATTTAAGGAGATGTTTCAGAAAGGGAGATGTTTCAGAAAGACACTCAGCGTTATATAATTTTAAGAAGTCAGGTATCCATATTTCATTCTTTACTTCAGAGTATTTGATGTTACGTATGGACTAGCTTTGAATTGATTATGTAATCGCCGTTATACATTTACCTGACTGTTAATAAATTGTTACATTTGGTCTATTCTGATTTACTCTGGAATTATTAACCATCTCTAGCAGGACTACATTATGAACGGGTATAATTTCAACCAAGGATTAAACAGAATAATTAAATCGTAACTATTAAATATAAATGACCAAATAACCAATTGGCATTTTAACCTAAATTAGAAATTATGATTAAATGGAGTCAGATAAAGATAAATTAGAAAAATTAAATCCTTTGCCCAACTGAAAACACAATTTAACGCAGCGCATAGCGACCTTTCGACCAGCGGATCGTTACCCTCATTGGAACGTATTTTAGAAGGGCCCTACAATTCTATTTACACCATGTAAAAGTAGCAGTTCTTTTGCAATATGTGTAAATAGTCATTAGATGCTATTTATACTTTATTTTGACAGATACATATTATTTTCACTTCAGTATTGTTGTAAAATGAACAGGATGCAATAATAACATAGTGTAAATGTTTATATTTATTAAAATTATTACAAACCCGATTCCAAAAAAAGTTGGGACACTGTACAAATTGTGAATAAAAAGGAATGCGATAATTTACAAATCTCATAAACTTATATTTTATTCACAATAGAATATAGATAACATATCAAATGTTGAAAGTGAGACATTTTGAAATGTCATGCCAAATATTGGCTCATTTTGGATTTCATGAGAGCTACTACATTCCAAAAAGTTGGGACAGGGAGCAATAAAGAGGCCGGAAAAGTTAAATGTACATATAAGGAACAGCTGGAGGACCAATTTGCAACTTATTAGGTCAGTGGCAACGTGATTGGGTATAAAGAGAGCCTCTCAGAGTGGCAGTGTCTCTCAGAAGTCAAGATGGGCAGAGGATCACCAATTCCCCCAATGCTGCGGCCAATAATAAATTCAGAGAATCTGGAACAATCTCTGTGCGTAAGGGTCAAGGCCGGAAAACCATACTGGATGCCCGTGATCTTCGACCCTTAGATGGCACTGCATCACATACAGGAATGCTACTGTAATGGAAATCACAACATGGGCTCAGGAATACTTCCAGAAAACATTGTCAGTGAACACAATCCACCGTGCCATTCGCCGTTGCCGGCTAAAACTCTATAGGTCAAAAAAGAAGCCATATCTAAACATGATCCAGAAGCGCAGGCGTTTTCTCTGGGCCAAGGCTCATTTAAAATGGACTGTGGCAAAGTGGTAAACTGTTCTGTGGTCAGACCAATCAAAATGTGAAGTTCTTTTTGGAAAACTGGGACACCATGTCATTCGGACTAAAGAGGACAAGGACAACCCAAGTTGTTCTCAGCGCTCAGTTCAGAAGCCTGCATCTCTGATGGGATGGGGTTCATGAGTGCGTGTGGCATGGGCAGCTTACACATCTGGAAAGGCACCATCAATGCTGAAAGGGATATCCAAGTTCTAGAACAACATATGCTCCCATCCAGACATCGTCTCTTTCAGGGAAGACCTTGCATTTTCCAACATGACAATGCCAGTCCACATACTGCATCAATTACAACATCATGGCTGCATAGGAGGTGGATCCGGGGACTGAAATGGCCAGCCTGCAGTCCAGATCTTTCACCCATAGAAAACATTTGGCGCATCATAAAGAGGAAGATGCCACAAAGAAGACCTAAGACAGTTGAGCAACTGGAAGCCTGTATTAGACAAGAATGGGACAACATTCCTATTCCTAAACTTGAGCAACTTGTCTCCTCAGTCCCCAGACGTTTGCAGACTGTTAGAAAAAAAGAGGATGCCACACAGTGGAAAACCTGGCCTTGTCCCAACTTTTTGAGATGTGTTGATGCCATGAAATTTAAAAATCAACTTATTTTTCCTTAAAATGATAAATTTTCTCCAGTTTAAACATTTATGTCATCTATGTTGTATTCTGAATAAAATATTGAAATTTGAAACTTCCACATCATTGCATTCTGTCTTTATTCACAATTTGTACAGTGTCCCAACTTTTGGAATCGGGTTTGTAAATGGATGCCACCTTAATGGGACAGTAAGAGCCCTCTCTACACCTACCCCTCCCAATAAATGCTTTTATTATCATTAAACATTTCGTTTGACACTTTATTTCCACCTCTTAGAACCTTTTCTTAATTTTTTATTGAAAGTAAATGCCTTTCCGATGTGATATGTGATGGGAAAAGGGAGAAGAGCGAGCTCAGTAAAAGGTGGATTTGAACCCAGGTCGCTTGCGTCAAAACCTAGATCCTTAAGTGTCTTTTTTTTTTTTTTTTTTTACTTATTTGGCCCAATCAGGCATTGTTAGGTGGAGCTAGTGCAAATAGCACTTGCCAACAATGCACGCTTATTTACACTTGGTGTAAATAGACAACTTTTTGCAGTTTAATATGTTAAACATCTTAAATGCAATTCACGCAGCATTCAAGAGATCAAGATTCAAGATTCAATCTTGAATCTTGAATCTGAATCTTGAATCTTGAATCTTGAATCTTAAATGCAATTCACGCAGCATCCATTTTTCCCATCATCCTTTAGTTAATCAAATGCTTTTAAACCATTTTAGCGCGACAAGACACAAAAAGAGTGTGTTACTACTGCATGGCGTGCAAGTCTGTGAACCTCCTGTCTGTGACACACACACACACACACACGTGCACACAGAAAGCCGTTCAGACAGCACCTGAACAGACAAAACACACTAAATTATGCCAAAATGCTTCGCTGAGAAAATGGGATGCGTGTCAGATCCAGGTCATATGCGTGCAGGTCTTCACTTTATGCAGTGAAGACTGTGACATGTTTGATAACTTTATTCAATTTCTGTATATATCTACCTGAAAATCTTAAAGCACTGTTTACAAGGTTACATGGGTCAAAAACTATAAAAAAAAATGTTGTATTTTGACAACCAGTAACCAGCCTGACTAGGCCAATAGAAAACAATTATAAATAGAGCAGATAAATGTGACATTTATTTTGTTATAATATTTAAAGCCTAATAAATGTTAAAGAATGCTGGCTTTCAATTATACTGTAAAGGTGAATAAATATAATTAATGGCTAAAATTGAGGGACATTTTTCAATTTCACTGAGACATCAGTAGCAGTATTGGTATCCGTGAAACTGGCCTTCTTTTATAAAAGATTCCATTTAAATAAATATTTAAAATATAGGCGTCTGTCTTTATGTAGTTTCTATGTTAATTTGGAGATTAAATGTGTAATTATTACAATATAAAAATATATTAAAAACCTAAAAATGTTTTTAAAAATGTTAATTTTTAATCGATTGACAGCACTAGAAATATTATTACATTTTAAAACATCTGTGTTCTATTTTAATATATTGTAAAATATAATATATTCCTGTGATCAAAGCTGAATTTTCCAGCATCATTACTCCAGTCTTCAGTGTCACATGATCCTTCACTAATCATTTGCTGCTCAAGAAACATTTATGATTATTAACAATGTTGTCAAACCATGATAATTTTTTCCAGGAATATTTTATGAATAGAAAGTTCAAAAGAACAGCATTTATTTGAAATAGAAATCTTTTGTAACATTATTAATGTCTTTACTGTCACTTTTGATCAATTTAATGCATCCTTGCTGAATAAAAGTATTGATTTCTCTGAAAAGAAAAAAATCATTTTTGAATGGTAGTTTATGTTAGCACAGCTCTAGATCTGTGTATTATATACATACATGCAGGTCTTGGCTCTGTTGCACCAGGTAATTGGATCTGTCAATGTTGAACATGTTGGCACCGTTCACTGAGATGGTGAGATCCACAAACTCGCCGTTGTTGATGGTGGCGTAGACTGACAGCGCTTGCAAGCGCCATCACCGTATCCTGACAATGAAAAACACAGAGCAGATATTATAATAAAGCTTCAGAACTGATCAAAACAACAAAAAGGGCATTCAATGACGGGGATAAATTGGATAAACATGTATTAAAACTGTACATAGATTCTGTTTTGATTTCAAGTGTTAAAGGCAGATGTGGTCTTCTCTCAGGTGCATCTGTGTCACAGAAACCTCACATTCAATCACCTGCCACCTGGTAAATAACACCTTTACATGTGCAGAGCAGAGCACAAAAACAGCCACACATCCTTTCATCTTTACATTCTCAAACAAATACACGCCAGGACTCTCTTGGCAACTCTCTTCAAGTTGGTGTGTCAAAGCAAGGGCTTCAACACAAGCAGAGCGCTTTATCAAAGCTTGCGTCCTGGAAACTACTAGTCCTCATTGAGGTTAGTGTTCCTGACAGAGCATGGGCCGCTCGCAGCCAGACATCCGGGTTAATATCATAAGTAAATTTTTTATCTCACTTCGATGGCCTCTCACATATCTTGATTTCCAATTGAAACGTTCGCCTGCCAGCAAATTCATCTCCCTGAATCAATGGGTTAGATCAAAGATGTGTGTAATCATAAACACTGGGACACTCATTAATTCCTCAATAGATGTTAAAGCCTCTTTATTTTCTTTAAGGTATATTTTCAGGTTCATTTGTTTTCAACTTGCCCCTCTTTAAAAAAAAAAAGTAAAAACCAGAGGCACTTACAATGGAAGTGAATGATAATGGAATCTGCATTCACATAGAGCAGCAAAACCAGGTGTAAACAGAATAAGGCCTTGTTTATGCCTGGTATTAAGATGTGTTTGGTCAGTCAGATCACAAGTGGACGGCGTTAAATACAGGTGTAAACAGGGTCTAAGTCGTTTTGAGCTTGTCCACTTTCGACCCCTTCTAGAGATAGTGGACAGCGCACTTGACTGGATTGCTTTCATAGTGTAAACGCTCATTGGTCGAATGCGTTCGAACAGCCACTAAAAGACCGTCTTCTCTCCGCCCATTGACCAAACAAATTTGGTTTGAAGCCAAAAACATACCACACAATGTTCTCTAACCATTCCTGACACACACTCACAGCGTTCGCAATGGTTTTGCAGCTACCAGAGCAGAAACGGAAGCTGACTCACACGATCTCCAGATTCAATTCAATTATTATCATGTCAACGATTCGATTGCATTACGATATATCCACGATGTGTTGCATCCTCAATTTTTAATATTTCTTATTTCTATATACATTTTTGTCAATGAAAACAAGCAGTCAGATATATGAAATCCTTTTTATTTGATCTGCTCCAGAAACAACACTTCCTGAATGTAGCAAACATCAAACACAAACAGAACACAGCAGATGACAGAACCATTTTAGAATTAACAAACACTACATGAGGCACACACATGCATGCACACACCGCACTACGCACATTTTCACGCTTCTGTAAATGTTAAAATAGTGGAGTCTTGGGTTTTTATTACTCACTTTTGTGTTTCGCCTCCATTCTAGGCTAGTGCAAGCAGCACGTATCTGATGAATGATGTCAGAGAAGCATCAGTGCGCCATAATCAATTATGTCTACTGTCGATGTAGAATCGGCCACGTCCATACGAGAATGGCCAACCATTAATCTCAACACCACTACTCCGTATAGCGTTTTCCATCAGGCGTGTTCAAATGTAAATTGTGCAAGATTATTTTGTCCATGAGCAAACATACATTTACCTTCCCACAGACCCTCCTCAAAGAAATCAGACAGAAGTGGTTGAAAGTGGACAAAAGAGATGGATTAAACTACCAAACGCATCTTAATACCAGGTGTAAATAGGGCCAGTGTTAATATGATTTCAGTAAAAAAAAAAATGCTTACTAATCTCTTTTTGTTTAAAGTTCAAATAATTGTTTTTAGAGAAAACTAATGTAAGTGCTTTAAATTAATAATGTAAGTTCCCAAAACTGGCCTTATTCACTTCCATTGTAATACAGTCTTAGATTCATTCCAGGAGCCTGAATGCCTAAAAGTGTGGTCTACATTCTGTCATTCTGTCCCATATAAAGTTTCTATTGTCTTTCGTGAGTTGAGCGTGTGTTTGACATGTACCTGAGTGGATCCGTGATCCCCGAGATGGTTTCTTTGCTGACTGAGCCACTTTATCAGACTAAATCCTTCATCCATTAGTTTCAGTCTGTACATGGAGAGCAGTACATATGCAGATATCTCAATTTCAGCTGAGCGTGGCTGCCAGGAATTCTGCAAGATTTCGCCTGGAGATCTCCAAGTTGTACTCCATCTGGAAAGACCCAGAATGCAGCATCACCATCCAACTATTATAAACACATTAGCATTTAACACATTTTACTGTGCCAGGTGACGGCACTCATCCATAACAGTACAGCTGGTCGCCACACTGTGTGGAATTAAAAGGAAACTTATATGGGCTTCATGTATGTTTCACATCTGTGGCATGCTGATGATTACAGACAATAGTTTCACCCCCAGAGAGTGTATGCAGGATATTTACCAACAACTATTGCTCTGTTCAGCAGCTGGGTGAGGGGGCAGATGGAGCGGTGGTGCTGCTGGCCAGTGACAGCGCATAGGTGACTAAAGACAGGCTGTAGTTACTGGAGATTCCCTGAGCCAGCTGAGACTTCAGAAAACTCCAAGGCAGAAGACACATTGGCTTCATATGTCCTCTACCAGGAGACACAAAACAGTCAGTCAGTCAATCAGTCTGTCTGTGATTATCTATCTATCCGTCCGTCCGTCCGTCCGTCTATCTATCTGCTGTCTGAACTCACCTTGTATCCGGCGTCCTCCAGAAGCGCAATGAGGACATATGCTGTAAGAGACACAGGTCCATCCCAGACCTCCCTGGAGCTCTGTGTGGATGACCCGACCCGGCTCTCTGAATGACCCGTCAGAGTCCTGCTGGACAGACAGCCAATATGCTGTCCTCTGCATCACCGTGGGGTCAATGGCTGAAGTCCCGAGCCTGGAGGAAACACCTGAGCACCTGACGCTGACAGCCTGAATATCACAAAGCACACCACCAGTCAATCATACACTCGATTTGTGTTTGTTTTCATTTTTAATGCATCGGTTCTGAAGTTAGTACTGAACTGGAAAGATAAATTAAGATACATAATTTTTACTCCCAAATTAGAATTTACTATGTTTCTGGGGTAGAGTTTAAAGGTTTGATGTATTTTTTTATGTATACCATGTGCTGCCAGAATAATCACTGTCTCCAAAAGCACTGAAGGAGCCATCAAGCCTTTGGTAGGAAAGCTCACGCTCATGTCGCTGCAATCAAACAGAACAGAAGTGTTAACTCAAGGACTTCTGCTGTGTTTCTCAGGACTAGAAGACTTCACAACACTCACCTTCCATCATGCCCAGCTCATAGCGCTTGCTTCTGGTCTGTTCCTCGGCTTGCTTGGTATTTCTCAGATACTCAAGAACATAAATATTTGGAGCAAAATGGATCATGTTCTGCTCACCACAACACGTAAGGCATCTCAATGGGAGAGTCCAGATTTCCAATGGATGGGCCCAGAATGTCACCTTCAACATAGACACATATAGAAGAGGGTCAGATGAGATGTTTGCACTCAAAGAAGCCTGATAGCAGCCAGAAATCCTCTTACAATAGAAGCACAGAGTGAGGACACATACCCACAGCAGATACAGTGGCCTCTGACTGTCAGAGAACCACATCCACAGGAAAACTAAATGCCATCAGTCTCTAGACACCGTGTTCTGGTTCAGGTGAAACTCCAGAAACAATGTTTGAGTTGACGACTTCTCCTGTCCCTCTGGCTAGAGAGAGAAATCATTCAACACAAAAAGATTTTAGAAAGATTCTCTACTTTCCTGGCTGTTGCAGATAAAGGATAATATAGAATAATCAAAAATAATGAGATTTTAATTTCTATTGTCATGAAAAAAAAAACAAAGTAAATGCAAAAATACATTGCTGTACTGTCTTTAATAATAATAATAATAATAATAATAATAATATAATAATAATAATAATTATTATTATAATTATATTATTATTATTATTATTATTATAATATTATTATGTGTGTATTATGTGTGTGTGTGTGTGTGTGTGTGTGTGTGTGTGTGTGTGTGTGTGTGTGTGTGTGTGTGTGTGTGTGTGTGTGTGTGTGTGTGTGTGTGTGTGTGTGTGTATATATACACACATACACACACGTTACAAATTTTGGAATAAAATGCTAAAATAAATTGTTGTACTATCTTTATTTTTAAATAAAAATATCAACTCATTACAGATTTTGCTTTGCTGTCATAAAAATAAAATCATCAAAAATACTGAGGAAAAATTTCTAAAAATGTCCAGATGCATTACTAACAACCATAAGAGGAGAAAAATGTGCTCAATTGTCAAGAAAATAATTTCAAAATGCTGTCTTCAGTTTATTTAAATAAAACTTAAATATTGCTTTGCTCTAAGAAATATAAAATCATCAAAAAATAATGAGAATGTCATAAACCCATAAACCCACTCTCAAGAAAATAATGTGTAAATAAATAATGGTCCTAAAAACAAACAAACACACTTTTCTTTTAGAATAGGAAGTTTTTGTAATTATGCTGGCATGAATCACCTTGACAAGAACAGTCTTGTAAACCCAGTCTGAAGAGTAGATGGATGTGGCTTTGACAGAGATGGGAATCTCCCACCGCTGTGGTTCTGATGGGAACAGGAGTGTCGTAATGTTCTGACTCAACACCAAGACTTTCCTCACATTGTTTATAGAAAATTCTCTATTGTCTGGTGACACAAATTCAAACGTCGGACTCTCTGCAGCAACAACCAACACCTGTGACGGGCAAAGACATGAAGAGAGCTGCATTCAGAAGACTATAATTCAATTCCACTTACAACAGAACAACCTACAGTAAGTGTTAAAGTCAACATGAAGCAGCATTCGCAAGATATTTTACTTTCATTTAGCTGTGCTCCAGAGTTTAATATTGCGAGTCAGGGGTTTGTTCAAATAATTAGAACAACAATAATAATGCTAATAAAAATGTAAAAAATGTAAAAATGTAAGTAATAAAAAAAAAAATATTTTAGAATTTTACAAAATTATGGAAGTGTTACTTTTGAATGTTCTATGAGCATTCTAAAACAAGTAGTAACATTTAAAAATGTGAGACAGATATTTCAACTAAAATTCTATTAAAGGTGTATAAATTAAAATGTTTGTGCTAAAGTTTTGAGAACATTATTAAAGACCAGATAACTGTGAACAAACATTCTATTAATGTTACTGGAAGAATGTTTGTTCATAAATTTGAGAGAGCATTGCCAAAGTTCTGAGAATGATTCCCTGTTATCTGTTTCACAAACAACAACTCTCACCTCCAAATCTTGATTCATATAGTTAAATAAATTGACTTCCAGCATTATAGCAGTTCCCCACGGATCAAGAACGCCGGGAGATTCAGTGACAGGAAGAAATCTTTGCTCACGGTCAGTCATGGAAACAAACTATTTTTAATAATCAGTTATATTTATTAATATTCAGTGATAGGTGAAACCGTACACGATGCATAACCTCTGCAGGGCGCTGATGCCCAAACCCAGATTCTCTGACATCACGTATGGCAAAGGCCACCCAAGAGGTCAAGCTGTCCGCACGGGTCACCGGGGAAGGAAGCTCGAGGGGCAGAATTACTAAAACATAAGAATTAAAAACAGACATAAATAAGCCAGTTGCTTTCATAAAATGAATGTGGGTATAGAGAACTTTGGGAATTTGATGAGAAACATTTGAATTCCATATTTTGTGACACTCTAACGTTTCATTGTATCTTGGTAATAAGAGCACAGTTTGAGTAAATTGTTTCTCAAACTGAAATACAGGATGACTGTGACAGGATGATGCTGCGCTCCTTTTTTTTCTTTTCTTTTTTTAGGGGAAAAAAATTGGTCTTCAAAAAGTCTCCATTTACTTTCCATTTCATCTCAGTGCTGTCTACAAGAAATGATTAAGATATTAAAAGAGATCTCAGAGATTATTGTTTTTTTCATTCCTAAGTGATTGCATACTGTAAACAATCAAAGTTATTGATGATCAGAAGTTAAGCTTGTTCATAGCTCTAGGAAAGTATTTTTAATATAGTTAGGTATTATCCTAGCAAAAATCAGCTCAAAGATAGACATATTCCCCATCATACCTCATATTAGCATCCAGCCAGATCCAGGTTTCAGGAAAGTGCATACGCTCTCTAGGCTCTTGAAAACCCCCCACTGGGCCATCTGATTCAGTCCCTCCCTGCTGTGGAAACCCATGAGCATTACTGAGAAAATTATTATAAACCAGAATTTTGACATTTTCTAAGACAAGACACTACAGACGAAACCATTGTTATTTTCAGGCAATGGTCAATTTTAAGACTAGTGGAAAGAAAACATCAAAATACATTTAAGTGGTGTGCCTCAAAGATCTGCTCTTGGTCCACTACTATTGCCTTCAAGATCTTATAGCACTGATGCATGGAAAACTGAAGTTCTACCAAAACTGCTTGGCTCTTCCCAGCATCTCCATTCATACACGATGGAGTCCTGGTAGAGCCTTCACTAACTTTTTGAATCTGGGAGTAATGTTTGATTATAAATGATGTTTTAAACTACCTTGTTAAATCTTTTCTGCACCTTCAACAATATTGTTTGCATACGCCCCTTCACTTAACCATAAAGATGCTGGAACTGTTACCCAAGCTTTCATAACCCTAAGTTTGGACTATAATGTAAACTCCTTGTTTAGTGGACTACCAGCTCAATTTCTTCATCGCCTGCAAATGGTACAATACTCTGCTGGTCATGCACTTACATTTGAGCAACAAATGAGCTGGAATATTTATATAGTATAGCATAATTTGGCCTTGGAAAAACTCTGAGAAATGTTTTGAGTTTATATATAGAGATCAATATGTCTTGCCTTTATAAAATTTGAGTGGTGCACAACATGTTGATGTGATGTTACTGTGTTTTGGGTGGTTGCCAGGATGTTACTATGTGGTTGCTAGGGTGTTCAGAGGGGTTGCTTGGACAGGTTCACCCTTAAGACTTACTTAAACATAGGTAACAATCGACTCTCTCTCCTTTATTCAGCCTGGCATCTGTCAGAACCGTGACACACGCACATCTGCAGAATGAAACAATATCCATAAACCCTGTGCAAAATAGTGATAGCTTTCTGTTCCTGAGATAAAAATAAAACATCAGATGACATTCATGTGTGTGATCTACCATGAATATGGAATACGGATCTCCCATTCTCATGCTGTTATAATCTGTATGGGTCACCTCTCCGCTATATCGACAAAAATTCTTCAAGCAATCTGCAAACACACACACACACACACACACACAAGATCACGTTGCTGATCTTAGATCAATTTTTGTGATGACTAGCATCATATGAATAGGACAAGCTGCTCTGCTGGGTTAGTATTTGGTTATCACAAACTATTGTTTTCTGAATAATGTTCTTTCTATTGCTATTGTTGTAAATCACATCCAGAACAACAAACTGAACTACACAATGGTGTCTGCACTATCAAACCTGTTCACCTAGTTTACCAGTTAGAAGTACAGTTGCTCTCAGTTTTCTTCCTTTTGTCAACAAGTGAAATCCGAGAGTGTGAGTGTTGGCGTTTAGTTACATAGGATGACCAGCTTTACTTATCATGTGATCTTTTTGTGGGAACAAACAATCGTGTGAAATCTCAAAGATGATTTCCCACACTTTAAAACCTCAATACTACACTGAACGAGGTGAGACATCATGTGAGAAAGCTGGAAAACAATGGATGTCTATATTGCCCAGTGTTGATGTCGATTTTTCCCTACGCAGTGTAAAATGATCTATAATCTCTAGTAGACCATATTACCTTCTTCTCTGTAATGCCATTGTCTTTGTTGGAGTCCATTGTTGCTTTGTCCACCACCAGAATTCCCACCAGAGATCCAGGCTCCAGATACAGAAAGCGAGGAGAGAGATAAAGATTCTGCTGGCTCGGCACGATCCTGACTCCAGCTCAGAGATACCTGATATTGAGATATTATAATGACATTGTAATCCATTTTACTTCTGTATAATATAATATAATATAATATAATATAATATAATAGAATAGGAATAGAATAGAATAGAATAGAAGCAATAATAGAATAGAAGATAGAAATAGAATAGAATAGAATAGAATAATATAATAGAATAATAGAACAGAATATAAGTGACATCATATGATAAATATATTCATAATATGCAAAATAGTATATTTGCATGTCCACATTCCACACAATTGCATGTAATGAGTTACATATAATTAAATAAATTAATGAAATATAATTCAAGTAAAATAAATCCTACTGAAATTTCGAATTTTGATTTTTTCTGCAATACAATCTTTCTGTTTAACCCCAATCATGCCATTCCTTCTGACATCAAATTGTATGTACTGTCTTAAAAATTGTCTTAAAATCAACATATTTCAGGATATTCAACAAGAAAATCCATCAGGAATCAAGTACGTAAACACTTTAAGAAGAAATATATTGTTATTTGATTTTATTACTGTAACTTTTATTACATTAACATTAAGCAATACTGAATTATAGGCAGGAAAGATAGCCTACAGCAGGAGCCTAAAAGAATGACTATTTAATTAATTGAAGAATAAAATCAATCACATTTATGAATATGCACTCCTAACCTCTTCTAAAGTCTCAAACCATTATATGTTATGCTGTGGTGTGTTTGTTGTCCTGAACTCTTACTGTGTTTCTCAGACTTGTGTGAAAGTAACTTGTATGTGAGCATCATTGACAATCTCTCCATCTGGAAGTGTGTAGTACACAGCATCACACAAGCCAGTGGAGTCCAAAAGTGATCTGTGTTCAGACTGAAAGAGGAGAAACTACAAATCCCAGCACCCACCACCTGGACCACGGGGACATCACCTACAAAACACAGGCTCATTTCTCAGAAATTACTTACTACTGATTTCATTAACAGGATACACTTTCAGGAAAACGACGACACTATAATCGTATTAAATGTGAACATGTAGCAGTGTACTTCAAATCTTAAAAGTGTACTGTACTTGCAGATAGTATAATATTAATGAAATAAAAGGCCACTTAAGTGTATTTGGCAGGGTTCACTTTCATGACTATGTGCTTTTAAAAGTGCACTTTGTAATAATGCCAAATAAGATTTTTTCTTTTAATGTACATTGGAAATCATGTTTTAATAATCTTTTTATTTGTGCTTTAAATACAGTAAGTACACTGATACTGATGTGCTGACCAACATATAAAACACATGAAAGTACTTGATTATAGTGTTATTCAATACTGCATTTAAAGTTAATATAATTTAAATGTGCTGTATTACAACTTCATCGTTAGAAATATTTGATGGAAAGTACTTACAAGGTAGTGGAATTTGGTCAGGTTAAAATTGCTCTGCACAGTCAAGTACAGCGGCTGGCCAACCTGCAAAAGTCCCCGTCAGTGAAAACTCAGTGAAAACAAAAATAATAGCAGGATATATACACAAACAGCTTGAGTACCTGAGGCTCGCTGACTCTGTGAAGCTGTATGTGTAGGATCTACTCAGTGAAGAATAACTCCTGTAGAGCCAGAAGACGATGAACTGTGTCTTCAAACTGTGCCTGAAACCAACATCAGGAGGAAGCACTGCTTAGTGCTCAGCTGCATCCCAATTACATACTTAAACTATGCATAACGCTTATCAAGGCCATGGAAAATGTGGATGAAGTGTTCGCACCTCCCCTATATCAAGTATTGGCAACTCTGTCAGAGAGCTCAACCTGAAAAAGACATCACCCCATCAGCAAGTAACAGGAAGCTCGATATATTGGATGGAAGAGAAGCTGGGCGATGATGTGCCGCTGCGGTGTGAGGCAGGGATTCCTCCTCGTTCCACATCCACGTCCAGGGACTGAACTCCTGCTGGGTCACCACCAGCTGCACACTTCTGTTGTGTTCCTTCAGCAGTCAGGGGCTGCTTGTTATAAGTGGTTAACTTCACCTTGTAAAACAGAACATTTTTGAAAAGTTTGAAAGAGTGAATCTCATGAATAAATGAATACAGATGAACAGGTTGGTCATGTCTGGGTCATATTTCACTACCTGACCAACTATCTAGCTAACTACATAAATAAATATTGTATAAAGATAATTATATTATTTTATTTATTTATTTATTTACTATAATGACATTATTGGATATGACAATTAAGCAACATTGTATTTAAATATGTTATATTATATGACATTATTTAAATACTGTCATTAATGTGAAAAATCATTATATATAAATATATATTATTTAAATGCTGTTATTAATGTAAAACAATGATATTTTATTTAAATGCTGATAATTATGTGAAAACAATTATATTTTATTTAAATACTGTCATTAATGTGAAAATAATGATATATTAAAGGGGTCCTTTAATGCCCCTTTTATAAGTCCCCAGAGTGTGTAGTGTGAAGTTTTAGCTCAAAATACCTCACAGAAAGAGTTATAGCATGTTAAAACTGTCCCTTTATGAGTGTGAGCAAAGTGTGATGTTTGTGTGTGTCCCCTTTAAATGCAAATGAGCTGCTGCACCTGGCCCCCTTTCTAGAAAGGGGCGGAGCTTCAAGAGCCTGTTAGCAGCTCTGATTACCTCACGCAGACACACACTGAAAATGTCAGAAACTGTTCAGAGTCAGACAATGATGGAGAAACTCAAGAAGAAGAGACAACATGTAGAATGAGACAGGACGTTTCTGAAGGGTTTGTTGGATGAATTTATGAGTTAACTATCTTTCAAGTCATCGATTAGCATATTCTGCTATGATAATCCATAAATCGCGCATTGTGTGGGAACTGTTGTAAAATGAGCCAGAGAATATCTTATGTTGTCATTTTGCTTTTATGACATGCTATTGCATTTGTGTTCGTACTGTATTGCAATAAATGTGAAAGACAGCTCGACAGCTTGAGCAGAATCTCAAATGTGCTCGACTGCAACAACTCTTCCTCTTCTCAACATGGCCTTTGTTGAGTGTTCCCGGGCGGGGTTTATGCAAATTGTAGGATTAGTGATGTCACTAACCCGTGAAGAAAAGCTCGTTGTAGTCTCTACCAGCCGTTTGTTGTAGTTCTTAAAAAGCGATTTCTGTAGGAAAATATCTCCCTTTGCTCTGAACTTTGAGCGCCAAAACTTTTTGCAGATGTGTTCTTTATGCTCAAAACAGCAACATTACACACTAACTTAAAGTAAAAATAAAAAAAAAGTGGAATCATAATCAACCACCCCTTTAATAAAATTTTAGTTTTTTTTATTTATTTATTTTTTTTTCCTTCAAGACTGGTCTAACTTTTTAAAGTCAGTTAGATAAAAAAGTAAGACTGATTAGCCCAAGGTTAACTGCTAGTTGGTCAATCTAGTTTTGAATATTAAACGAAATGTAGTACTAATGTTTTCCTTTCTGTCTTTACCTGAGTAATGAAGGTCATGGAGGTTTAATGATTTGTGGAAGTTGCAGAAAGTCAATATTATATTTATTATTCACAATATAAAACCCTCGCGCTGCTGTTGTACGTTAAACCTGCAGGCAGAGAAATGACAAACATCTCAAAATGAAATCTGGAAAGCACATATCCATTTGTTGATTCATTTGCATGCAGGTCAGATTAAAGTTATTTATGTTTGATAGCTGGGTATAAACAGGACAGGACACACCTGTAACACCCTCTGTGACGTTCACTTATAATGTCGATATATTCACTTGGCTGGTATCCTTCATAATAGGATATGTTGAATATTGGAATGTCCAATAACACATCAATTGTGATGTCAGCAGAGCCGCTAATCTGCACCAGAAACAGTAAGTCCAATTAACAGTTAAACAAACTTTAACTTTAAAATTCAACCGCTTGTAATGTTACTCACCGCTTCTCGCATGTTCGTGACGCTCTAACAAGGTCATTGAATACGTGAATATATGTAACAGACATCAGCCCACTGACAGGCTTCCCATAAAAATATCTGAGAACAAAAGAAAACGTCTCGGTTACGTATGTAACCCTCGTTCCCTGAAGCGAGGAGGGAACGGACGATGTCGGAACTGACCCGATGAATTTGGATCTGTTTTCAGAGACCAATCTACTTCGAAAGTGATTAAAAACGCAGCCATCGGACATTGGCATGCGGTTCACTTATTTCCACGCACCGCCCGCAGCGCTGGTATAAACACGGAAGCGGAAGTACCGCGACATTGTTTTTCAGAACCGAGGAGCCGGTGACAAGTGACTCGTGGGCCTTCAGCCGAAGCCACAGTGACCTGGCGACGGACGTACGCCTCGCCTCCTCTCCTTCAGGGAACGCAGGTTCGCTATACGTAATCGAGATCGCTCCCTTTCAGTCGGGTCACGCTCGGACGACGCCGAAATCTGACCGACGCAACTGGGACATCCCCACTAAAACGCCACAGGATGCTGGCCTCCTTCCAGCGCCCGTTTCTGAGCTCACCGGACCGCCTCCTTCATTGGAGAGGCCGTCAGGCTCCAGGCAGTGAAGGACAGTCACTGCTGTTCCTGCAAGACCCACTTAGAGTGATCTATTGGATGACCCGCTGGGAAGCGCAACGCGCTGCTGTGGGAACCTGAACGGCCGCATGGGCCAATGGCCCCTGAAATCTGGAGGGAGAGGGGGTGGCAATACGATAAAGGACTAGCTCATCAGGGCAGTAATACAAATATATGGCAGTCTCTGGGGTGTGGATCCAGCCTGATCCTGGTGGGGAAGAACATCGCCAGAGATTTGCTGAAAACTTAGCTTTACGTGCTGAAAGACACGGCCAGCGCCGAGTAGGGGTAGCTGGTACCAAGCGGAGAATACATACATGGCGAAGCCGCTGGGGAACCGCTACATATGGAACTCCAGCGCCTACAGCCACGATCGCCCACAAGCACACCGTGTAGGCTCAGCGCCAGATCGTCGTTAACAGCCTGACAATCAAGGGTGACGGAGGAGCCTGACAGGGCCTCCGCCATTTTCTGGGGAACACCACTGGAGATAAATAACGGCGACGATCCGCCCAGAGAGCGGGAATGGCGCCGCAAGCCGACACCAGAACGGGCACTTCAAAAGCGCCACTGGGCCACCGGGGGCGTAGTACATCGGAAGATACGTTTTCATGGACGGAGGCGCTATATAAATTCAGCTAACGTTAGGTGTGTCGCGCCAGCCCGCAGCCCTGCATATTATTCAGTTAGCGAGGCGCTTCTGAGCCAGCGCCCAGGGAGGAGGCGGTACCCCAGTTGAGCGCGCTGCAATCCCAAACGGGCAGGGCATCGCTCTTGGGACTGGTACGTAAGACAATAGCATCCACTATCCAGTGGGCTAACCTCTGCTTGGAGACAGCCTTTCCCTTCTGCTGGCCTCCGTAACAGATGAAGAGCTGTTCTGAGGTCCTAAGGCTTCGAAGTTCGGCCCACGAGGCGGAGAGAGCACGGACGGGACAGAGCAGCCAGGGCTGGCCCTGCCTCCCTCCGAAGGCAGCGTTGCAGGTTCACCACCTGGTCCCGAAAGGAGCAGTGGGGAACCTTTGGGCACGATCCGGCCGGGTCTCAGGACAACGTGGAGAGTTACCTGGCCCGACTTCCAGGCACGATTCGCTGATCGAGAAGTGCGTGGCAGGTCCCCTACCCTCTTGATGGAGGCCACTGCAACCAAGAGAGTACTGGTCTTCATGGACAGGATATTCAGCTCAAATGGACTGCAGAGGCTCGAAGGGAGGGCCTTGGAGTGCTCTCAGCACCAGAGCTAAGTCCCAAGAGGGTACCGGGTTTGGACGAGGAGGATTCAGCCTCCTCGCACTTCTGAGGACCCGACGACAGGGTCGTGGCTTCCCAAGGACTTACCATCAACTGCATCGTGATATGCCGCCATTGCCGTGATATACACTTTAAGGGTGGAGGGAGACAGCCTTCGCCTCCAACCCATCTTGCAGGAAGCGAAAGCACGGGGCGCTAACCGAACACCTTCGGGGTCTTCACGCGCAGAAGAACACCACTCAACTAACAGGTTCCACTTCAATGCATACAGAAGCTCTCTAGAGGGGGTCTAGCGAAGTGATGGTGTTCACTTCACTGCCTGTGGTAGACCACTCCAGAACCTCCGCATCTCCGGGCCCAGGGACCAGACATTGAGTTTCCAGAGGTCTGGACGCTGGTGCCATAGTGCGCCTGGCCCCTGAGAGAAAGTAGGTCCTTCCTCAGAGGAATGGGCCAGGAGGTGCTGTCATGTAGGAGAGTTAGTTCGGAGAACCAGGTCCGGTTGGGCCAGTAGGCTAAATTAGCAAGACCTGCTCCTTGTCCTCCTGACTTTGCACAGTGTCCGTGCGAAGGCTCACTGGGGGAACGTGATACTTGGGCGAGGAGCCCCGGGCTGTAGCTGTGTGGCCAGTGCATCCGTGCCGAGGGTGCCCCCTGTCAGGAGCAAATACAGCTTTGGCAACTGGTCGACTCTGGAGAGGCAAACAGGTTCACCCGCGCGCTCCGAAGAGGCCCCATATCAGCTGACCACCTGGGGATGGAGTCACCACTTCCCCGGAGGTGTCGGGCCGCCGTGGAGTCGCCGGCCGTCCGGTTGAGCGCACTCTGGGATGTGGAATGGCGCGGGGCGCACCCCAGATGCTTCTCCGACCCAAAGGAGGAGATGGCGGGCGAGCCGGAGATGTAACGGAGCGAGAATTACACCCTGGGACGGTTGATATACGCAACGTCGCGCAGTGCTGTCCGCGGCGATCTCAGCACGCAGCTTTCACCCTGCGCGGCTTTTTTAGGCGGCCCAGAGCAAGACGCATCGCCAGTAGCGCTCTAGGCAACCGATATGCTGAACGCAGTTGGGGCCCCGCCCACAGGATTCGAAACTGCATGCCCGTTGTACGTGGCCCCCAGCCGTGGTGCAAGATGAGGCATCCGCGGAAGATCTACAGCATGCCTGGACACCTGTTCTAGGAGCACTCCCGCCTGTAGAGAAATGGAAGGGTCCGCCATCGGAAGGAGGGTCAGCGGCAGTAAGGTAACCGAGACCTCGGCATTGGCCGCTCTGCCACGTGCCTCATCTCGACTCGCCGCGGAAGCCAGTGCTGAAGCGTCCCCAGTGTAGCAATCTGAGCGGCGTTACCATCGCTGCAGATGCCATATGCCCTATGAGCCTCTGAAAGAACTTCAGTGGGACCGCTGTCCTGCTCTTTGAACGCATTCAAGAAAGCTCAGCACTCGATCGAACTCGGGCTTCCTCTGTGAGGCGGTGGCAGTTCGGGACTGATCGATCCAGCTCCATAATGAGAGCAAGAGATCCTCTGTGTGGGACAGAGTTTGCCTCTTCGGTCGGTCGACCCGAAGGCCCAACAGGCTGAGGTGACGGAGCACCAGGTCCTCAAAAGTTCGTGACACCACTCGCGATCAAAGCTAATGGCGGCCAGCTCGGCAAGGTAGTTGAGGATGCAAACGCCACGCTCGGAGCGGAACAATGGCCGCCTCTGCAATCTTCGTGGAAGTCGTGAGGCGACAGGGACAGCCCGAAGGGCAGGACTTTGTACTGACATGCCTCTCTCAAACGCAGCTAATAGAACGGCCCCGCGCCTTCAGGAGAATGAAGACATGGGGTAATGCTGGGCCTCCAGGTCGATCGCTGCAAACCAATCTTGGGGACGGATGCACTAAAACGCGCGTTTTTGCGCCGTAAGATTCTGAACGGAAGCTTCAGTAGGGCCCAATTCAGGACACATACAGGTCCAAGATTGGTCTTAACCTACCCTTTCTTGGGTACAACAATGGTTGGCGGCTGTAGAACCCTGACTTCATATCGGCTGGAGGAACCGCTCTTGATCGCGGTCCTTCGCTCAGTACTCGGGATCTCTGACCGTGAAGACATGGGCATCATGCTCCGCACCGGAGTGGCGAAGAGGATGCCCCTGAACTTGGGAGGCCGGCTAGGCTTAACTGAACTGGCTGTGAGTCGAAGTCTGATGTGGCAGTACAGATCTGGTGCCGGCTGCCTGGGGAACTCTAGCCAGGCCCTGCAGAACCGGACAAGCAGGGACCAACGGCACCGCTGGTGACGCATTCGGGTGGTGAAGCAGGTGGGGAGAGGCTCGGACTCCGACTCGGCGGGCTGCTCCAGGGGCGGCCCGGGAGTGTTGTCTGAGCTCTCCCAGGTGGGGGCAGAGTGGTGAGAAGGCCTCGGTGGCGCCCTCGGTGCCCACTCTGCTGCCCCTGCCTGGGGAGGCAGAGCTGCGGGAATGCTCAGATCTCGACCTGGGAGGGCCCGGGAGGCGCCCGGAAATCGCCTGAACATTCCAGGGCAGGGGCAGAGTGTGGGCTCAGAAGGCCTGTAAGGCGCCTCGTGTGCCCACACTGCTGTCCACTGGCGAAAGCGAGGGGAGGTGGCGAGTGGCAAGGCTTGGGAGGCGCCGTGACACTGCTCACCTGACCTCCTGGAGCCCAGGAGGGAGGACACTGCTCTTTGAGAAAGTGGGTACCACTGGACTCCGGAGAGCCAGTGGCAGGATCGAAAGGCTCAGTCTCTCTTCTGTGGGTCCTCCTCTCTAAAAGTGGACACCACTCTCCCCAAGAGCAGATCCTCTTCACCGGGGCCACCCGCTTCAGGGCCGCTTGCAGGTTTCCCACGGGACCTGGACGGGTTGGGTGCCTCCCATGCGCCCGGCCACCGGTTGCCTGGGTGGAGGCTGCTGCTTGGCTTTCAGCAGGCAGACGTAGGGGACCCGCGCGACTAAGCAGGCAGAGATACACTCGTGACCGGCGACTGCGAAGGCAGCAGCTGGTCATCGGGACAGGCTTTTTTTTTTTTTTTGTCTCCGCTCACTACTGGGCTACCAAGAAACTGCTGGCTTAAGTTCTCGGCGGCGCCGGCCAAGAGGCCAGCCTCTGACAGACAGGGGCATTGAGAAATCGAACTTTGGCCGGCTCAAGCATTCCTGCCAGGTCGAGCCCCGCGGTGACATCTCCCGGACCACTAGTGTGATATCGCTCGATTTCCAGGAGCGCAAGTGTGACTTTGGCCGCCCGGGCGCGAGGTCCATCACCGCACGCAGTTCCTGCATAACCTCTGGGTCGGGACTACCCTCATGCATGCAGGACAGGAGGGTAGTGAGAGAGGGAAAAACACTTATACAGATTATGCCTCCTTTGGTGTCTCCATATTTCCATTTTCTCCGATGCAGCAAATTGACATCTGGTCCCTTCTGCCAGAGCTCTCAAAATGAAAACGCTAGGGTCCCCTTTTTTTTTTTTTTTTGGAACCAGCAATCCCATCTGTAAGCTACTGTGCAGGCACGTACTGGCAAATACAGTCTCAGCATGCTTGTGATGCTAGAGGAGTGGGGGCCCGAGGATGTACCTGGCGGAAACCCACTGTAGCCCTCAGGTCACCCAGGCTTACAGTCGGGCAGCCCTTTCGGTGCACCAGAAAGGAACTAGACTGTGAATAGGCAGGACTCAACCCCGCTTGAGGTTTCATAGTTCGATCACAAGATCCAGAGCGCCGAAAGGACGCATTGGTTGCCAGGCAACCTGCGCTGTCAGCCGCCGTCGACGGCACACGCGCTGAACGCTAAGCCCTATGAGAAAGGTAAGATTTAACTGCGCTACGACGCGGATCACAATTCTCCGAGAGAGTATGAATCACCACGCAACGCAATCTCGCATGTTTATGTTGGTAGAGATCGCGGGTCGCTAAATGAGGACAGGAAACAACCGTGATCCAGAAAACACACGGTTTGAATGACGCCTTGAAAAAGACGAGTCAAACTGCGGCTGTTTTAGAAGGAAATGTTTAGAAGTGCTGAAGCACTCAGGAGATGGCCGCACCACAGCAGTCCGATAGCAAGCCTGGGCGTGGTGAGCACTCAAGAATGGAAACTTCAGCCAACCAACACAGAGACAGTGTATGTTGCAGCTGCCATCGCTGACTCGCGCCACCAGCACCCAGGTAAAGAGAGCGATCTCTCCTCAAGACTGCTTCAAACACTCATCAGAAACAGCTTGATACAGCAAACCGCTCGGGCTCCGGGTTAAAAGTAATATACGGTACTTCCACTTCGTGTTTATACTCAAGGCTATGGGCAAAAGGTGAATGGCGGAACCGCGATGCCAATGTCCATT
>CM031962.1:34341573-34425632 GCA_018749465.1 Paracanthobrama guichenoti | reverse complement strand
CAAAATTTAAAACAGATATGGTTATTTTGTTACAGTTTATTTCCATACCATTAGTAGTATATTCTGGCACCTTTGATTACTACTGGCCCTTATGTGGCTCCGCCACTGGATGACACACTGCAGTAGCTACTGTACAACTTTGGGTGAGTTACGCTTTGCAGTACATGCACAAGTATGTTCTGATGTTCCAGCAAACAGTTGTGATAATTGGAGAAAAACAAGACAAAACTAAAAATCCCCACAAAAAAACTTTTTGATGATAATCTAATAGTTGTACTCTGTTTTTCCAGAGAAACAAAACAAAACAGTTTGACATAGGAGCTGCCAGTACATCCCCAATGCTGGGTTACTTGTAACACACATGGTCGCACACACTTTCCACACATGCCAGGATGACCAAATCCACTTTGGCTTACTAGTTGCCATATCAACATAATTTAGAGAAAAATTGCGCCTAAAATTAAGAAATCTCGGAAGATATCACTGAACATTTATTTACCCATAGTAAAAGTGCATTTCTTACTGTTTTTTGTGTTTATTTAAAATAATCTGTTATTATCGTGAATCTTATATTCGTTATATAACAGTTGGAGATGTTCTTTAACGCCTGATTCAACAGCAGAATATCAATTGAGTCAGGGTTTAAATCCCAGTGGAGCAAATGGGATAAGCGCTTCTAACACCGCGCTACAATGGAGCCCTCATTAGAAACTGGGCGCCATTATATTCTATACTTTTATGAATTCCTTTTGAGAGACCATGAGAAAATGGTCAATAATGATGTTCAGAAATTATTCATTATTATTATGTTTTGAACTGTGCCGTATAGCTGTGTTTAGCGATGTAGTTTGTTATCAAACTCAAAAATGTGTGTATTTTTAATTATTAAAAATGCCATTATTGTATTTTTTTTTTTTTTTATTATAATTGCATTTTATTTACTAAATATTTAGTTTGTCAGTGGATATTTTTTATTATTATTTCGCTAAACATTTTTAAGCTGTCATTTGGTGATGTTACATTGTGCCCTCACATGTTATGTAATTCGACTCCATGGGGTATGTTGCTCATTTCCTCACATCCTCATCTTTTCGGGGTAAATCAAGAAAAAGTATATTATTCTGTATTAATGAAACAAAAACTACATATTTGTACTACAAACCCTATTCCAAAAAAAAGTTGGGACACTGTAGAAATTGTGAATAAAACAGAATGCAATGATGTGGAAGTTTCAAATTTCAATATTTGATTCAAAATACAACATATCATGTTGTATCATGTTTGATGACATATCAAATGTTTAAACTGAGAAAATGTATCATTTTAAGGAAAATAAAAGTTGATTTTAAATTTCATGGCATCATCACATCTCAAAAAAGTTGGGACAAGGCCATGTTTCCCACTGTGTGGCATCCTCTTCTTTTTCTAACAGTCTGCAAACGTCTGGGGACTGAGGAGACAAGTTGCTCAAGTTTAGAATAGGAATGTTGTCCCATTCTTGTCTAATACAGGCTTCTAGTTGCTCAACTGTCTTAGGTCTTCTTTGTGGCATCTTCCTTTTATGATGCGCCAAATGTTTTCTATATGGTGAAAGATCTGGACTGCAGGCTGGCCATTTCAGTACCTGAATCCTTCTTCCTGTATGTGATGCAGTGCCGTCTAAGGGCCGTAAGATCACGGGCATCCAGTATGGTTTTCTCCGCCTTGACCCTTACGCGACAGAGATTGTCTCCAGATTCTCTGAATCTTTGGATGATATTATGCACTGTAGATGATGAGAACTTAAACTCTGGCAGTTTTTCTCTGAGAAACTCCTTTCTGATATTGCCCAGTATTTTTGGCCGCAGCATTGGGGGGAATTGGTGATCCTCTGCCCATCTTGACTTCTGAGAGACACTGCCACTCTGAGAGGCTCTTTATACCCAATCATGCCGCTAATTGACCTAATAAGTTGCAAATTTGGTCCTCCAGCTGTTCCTTATATGTACATTTAACTTTTCCCGGCCTCTTATTGCTACCTGTCCCAACTTTTCTGGAATGTGTAGCTCTCATGAAATCCAAAATGAGCTAATATTTGGCATGACATTTCAAAATGTCTCACTTTCAACATTAGGATATGTTATCTATATTCTATTGTGAATAAAATATAAGTTTATGAGATTTGTAAATTATTGCATTCCTTTTTTATTCCACAGTTTGTACAGTGTCTCAACTTTTTTGGAATTGGGCTTAGTAGACGGTGAAATTAATGGGGTAAGAAATAAATATGTTTTGTTTGTTTGTTTGTTTGTTTTATTATTGTGCCTGCGCTCCCCTATATTTCACAATGTTTGCTATTTGTGTGGGCTAGGTTGTGTGAAGTTTCATCAGAAACGGTTAAAAATCCATCATTGCATCAGCATGACAATGTACAGTTTCAACCTGACAAATGCAACTGTCAAGAAAATATAAAGCTGAAGCTACTGAAAACAGTTTTGAATCCACATAATCACAGGTCAGTTTTTTTTTTTTTTTTTTTTTAATAACACTTTATTATGAAGTTTCATAACATTAGTTAATGTATTAACTAACCATGGGCAGACATTTGTTACTGTATTTGTTAATCTTTTTTAACATTAGTTAATAAAAATACAGCTAGTGTTAGCTCACAGTGCATTAACTAATGTTAACAAGATTTTAATAAAGTATTAGTAAATGTTGAAATGAATTATTAACAAAGATAAATAAATGCTTTATAAGTGCAGTTCATTATTAGTTCATGTTTACTAAATGTAGTTAACTAATGTTAACTATGAACCTTATTGTAAAGTGTTACTGTTTTTTTATACAATTTGGGACTTTTTTTCTAGGAACATTTGGTGTCCCACTCTTCAAGCTGATTTAAAATATTTAAAAATAAATAATTTATTAATTTAGAGCACAACAGCTGGTAGCACAGGGGAAAGGCTCCATTGATTTGATTTTCTCCTAAACTCCCATAGATGGCACAAAAACTGGGCAGCAGCATTTTCTAAGCATCCACTTTTCAAGATGCATGTGGGAATTTGGCTGGATCCTGACGTGATCGCCGTGCGGCAGCATCAGCAAAGTTGATTTCTGTGCTAATCTGATCTAATATTTGATGTTTTTTTTTTATTTATTTTTTTTTTATGTAGATTTAAGTTGAAAATGAGAATCAATAAAATGAATGTTTATGTTTGAGAAAAAGGCTTAATGATTTTCAATTTTGTTCAAGGTAATTAAAGCAATATGTAAAAGTATGGTATTTGGGAAAAGGCACCCTTGTTGTTGGGGCTTAAAGGCACCATATTTTAACACGATAAATACACCTACCTAAAGGATTATTAGGAACAGGTTGTGCATGCGTGTGCACATTGTGCAGTTGCAGGTTGTGCATGTGATTGGTTGATTAGATAATTGCATTAATGACATATATATATAGATATATATATATATATATATATATATATATATATATATATATATATATATACATATATATATATATATACACTCACCTAAAGGATTATTAGGAACACCTGTTCAATTTCTCATTAATGCAATTATCTAATCAACCAATCACATGGCAGTTGCTTCAATGCATTTAGGGTGTGGTCCTGGTCAAGACAATCTCCTGAACTCCAAACTGAATGTCAGAATGGGAAAGAAAGGTGATTTAAGCAATTTTGAGCGTGGCATGGTTGTTGGTGCCAGACGGGCCAGTCTGAGTATTTCACAATCTGCTCAGTTACTGGGATTTTCACGCACAACCATTTCTAGGGTTTACAAAGAATGGTGTGAAAAGGGAAAAACATCCAGTATGCGGCAGTCCTGTGGGCTAAAAATGCCTTGTTGATGCTAGAGGTCAGAGGAGAATGGGCCGACTGATTCAAGCTGATAGAAGAGCAACTTTGACTGAAATAACCACTCGTCACAACCGAGATATGCAGCAAAGCATTTGTGAAGCCACAACATGCACAACCTTGAGGCGGATGGGCTACAACAGCAGAAGACCCCACCGGGTACCACTCATCTCCACTACAAATAGGAAAAAGAGGCTACAATTTGTTCGAGCTCACCAAAATTGGACAGTTGAAGACTGGAAAATGTTGTCTGGTCTGATGAGTCTCGATTTCTGTTGGAGACATTCAGATGGTAGAATCAGAATTTGGCGTGAAACAGAATGAGAACATGGATCCATCATGCCTTGTTACCACTGTGCAGGCTGGTGGTGGTGGTGTAATGGTGTGGGGATGTTTTCTTGGCACACTTTAGGCCCCTTATTGCCAATTGGGCATCGCTTAAATGCCACGCCTACCTGAGCATTGTTTCTGACCATGTCCATCCCTTTATGACCACCATGTACCCATTCTCTGATGGCTACTTCCAGCAGGATAATGCACCATGTCACAAAGCTCAAATCATTTCAAATTGGTTTCTTGGAACATGACAATGAGTTCACTGTACTAAAATGGCCCCCACAGTCACCAGATCTCAACCCAATAGAGCATCTTTTGGGATGTGGTGGAACGGGAGCTTTACGTGCCCTGGATGTGTGCATCCCACAAATCTCCATCAACTGCAAGATGCTATCCTATCAATATGGGCCAACATTTCTAAAGAATGCTTTCAGCACTTTGTTGAATCAATGCCATGTAGAATTAAGGCAGTTCTGAAGGCTAAAGGTCAAAACACAGTATTAGTATGGTGTTCCTAATAATCCTTTAGGTGAGTGTAGTTAGCTGACTTTTGCATTTGTGGACATGACATGGTTAGATTCACATGGCAAATATCATATATTGGGTGGGTGTCCACCCATATTTATAATGAAACAATCATATTTAAAAACATGATATTAATCATATCATATAATAAAATATAATTTATAGTTACTACTGTAAATTTCAATCTAAAAATGCTGGGTTAAAAACAACCTACGTTGGGTTGAATATGGACAAACCCAGCAATTGTTGTTCAACCCAGCAGTTGGGTTAAATGTTTGCTTAAAACAATCCAATTGCTGGTGTTAGGGGATAACAGTTTATGACCCAAGACCAGTCGTGAAGAATGAAGATCAAGAGTCAGGAGTGCATTAATTAAAGAAAAAATTACGGAAGAATAGTTTGCAGTTTCATCAGCAGAAGCCAGCTTCAAGTCTCACGAGGAGTTCGTAGGCCACGCCCTGACTCTGATTGGCTAAGAGAAAATGAACAGTCATGGTAAATTTCACACATTGTTGGTTAATCAGATGTACTTGTCCATTAATCACTTGGTGACGCCACCCCGAATTAGGCACGCAGTGTCCACCCCATCTCCTAGGATGCCCGCTTTTACACCTTCAATACTGATCTGTAACACAGAATACTGTGCACATACACAGATACGCACTCTCTCAAGGTTGGTTGAGCTGCAGTTCTGACCAGAAAGTTTCCCAAAACATACTGATGACATGTGCTTTCTCTCAGGTATTCATCATAATTCTATACAATCTAAAAATGCTGGTTAAAAACAACCCGTTGGGTTGAAAATGGACTAACCCAGCGATTGGGTTGTTTTAAGCAAACATTTAATCCAACCGCTGAGTTAAAACAACTCATTTACTGGGTTAAAACAACCAAATCGCTGGGTTAGTCCATTTTCAACCCAACTTGAGTTGTTTTTAAACCAGCATTTTTTAGAGTGTAGTGTTTCAGTAAAAGAAAACATAAAATATAATATTAAATGAAAGACAATCCATATTTCATCTCTGGAAGCCGGGCTATGAGCAAGCACTGTTACTGCACACCTGGCATGGGCCAGACCTCAGTCACTCCTCAGAGACCAGATACAAACTTTAGAAAACATATAAACATATAATGTTTTATTCATAGGGACAGATACAATACACATAGATAAAAATGGGACAACAGCCATCCAATGCAACACATTATTATTAAATAAACCAACGTGCTGACATCGAGCTGTGGGGGAGAGGAGAACTGTTGCAACACGCTTTTGCATTTCGTTGAGTTTCTCAGAGACGGTTTACATTGGAAAGCTAACATTTTTTTAAACAAGATACCATCTTTCAGCTATAGGTGTGGGCAATAGCTTCTGCAAAATTTGGTATCGATACTATACCGAGTAAATACAGGGCCAGTATCGCGAAACCAATACCTATACTTTTTACTTTTAAAAGCATGCACTTGAACTTACATGTGCTTTCCTTTAGTGTCGTGGTGATGTGAATGAATCATTAATATGCTAAATCTAAATACATTTCATGACCACTAAAATATTTTGTGATTTGAGCTCGATACGCCTGTAATTACATTTATTCATTTATTTACACACTACATTATGTAGTAAAACAATTTTTGTAAAAGGTTGCCAGTGACAGACTGTTGTACCTCAAAAGGTATAACTTTTTTTTTTTTTTCTGACAGATTTATTAAGAACAATTACAAAACATAACACAATGCATTTAAACGTTTAACAGTCCTAATTATGTACATTAATGTTCAAAAGTGTGTGGTCGGTTAGATTTTTAATGTTTCTTCTGGTCACCAAGGCTGCATTTATTTGATCAAAAATACAGTAAAAACAGTAATATTGCTAAATATTATTGCACTTTAAAATAGGCTGTTTTCTATTTTAATATGCTTTAAAATAATAATAAAAAATAAATAATAATTCTAATATGCTGATTTGATGCTAAGAAAACATTTCTGATTATTATCAATGTTGAAAACTATTGTGCTGCTTCATCTTTCTGACGTCAACATTTTGAACATTGACGCTTTTCACCCCAGAATTAGGCACATAGTGATGGCGTTCCAGGTCTGGAGCAGGTGCCAGCTTGTCCAGAAAAAACAAGTCCACCCATCACCTGCCCGTTGTACACCTTCAACACTGATCTGTAACACAGAATACTGTGCACATACACAGATACGCACTCTCTCCGAGGTTGGTTGAGCTGCAGTTCTGACCAGAAAGTTTCCCAAAACATACTGATGACATGTGCTTTCTCTCAGGTATTCATCATAATTCTATACAATCTAAAAATGCTGGTTAAAACAACCCGTTGGGTTGAAAATGGACTAACACAGCGATTGGGTTGTTTTAACCCAGCGATTGGGTTGTTTTAAGCAAACATTTAATCCAACCGCTGGGTTAAAACAACCCATTTACTGGGTTAAAACAACCTAATCGCTGGGTTAGTCCATTTTCAACCCAACTTGAGTTGTTTTTAAACCAGCATTTTTTTAGAGTGTAGTGTTTCAGTAAAAGAAAACATAAAATATAATATTAAATGAAAGACAATCCATATTTCATCTCTGGAAGCCGGGCTAAGTGAGCAAGCACTGTTACTGCACACCTGGCATGGGCCAGACCCTCAGTCACTCCTCAGAGACCAGATACAAACTTTAGAAAACATATAAACATATAATGTTTTATTCATAGGGACAGATACAATACACATAGATAAAAATGGGACAACAGCCATCCAATGCAACACATTATTATTAAATAAACCAACGTGCTGACATCGAGCTGTGGGGGAGAGGGAGAACTGTTGCAACACGTTTTGCATTTCGTTGAGTTTCTCAGAGACGGTTTACATTGGAAAGCTGACATTTTTTTTTAAACAAGATACCATCTTTCAGCTATAGGTGTGGGCAATAGCTTCTGCAAAATTTGGTATCGATACTATACCGAGTAAATACAGGGCCAGTATCACTAAACCAATACCTATACTTTTTACTTTTAAAAGCATGCACTTGAACTTACATGTGCTTTCCTTTAGTGTGTCAGTGGTGATGTGAATGAATCATTAATATGCTAAATCTAAATACATTTCATGACCACTAAAATATTCTGTGATTTGAGCTCTCGATACGCCTGTAATTACATTTATTCATTTATTTACACACTACATTATGTAGTAAAACAATTTTTTGTAAAAGGTTGCCAGTGACAGACTGTTGTACCTCAAAAGGTATAACTTTTTTTTTTTTTTTTTTCTGACAGATTTATTAAGAACAATTACAAAACATAACACAATGAATTTAAACTTTTTAACAGTCCTAATTATGTACATTAATGTTCAAAAGTGTGTGGTCGGTTAGATTTTTAATGTTTCTTCTGCTCACCAAGGCTGCATTTATTTGATCAAAAAATACAGTAAAAACAGTAATATTGCTAAATATTATTGCACTTTAAAATAGGCTGTTCCCTTTCAGTCGGTCACGTTCGACGTCGTCCGGACGTCACCGACGCAATTGGGATCACTTCAGGAGCCCTAACAGCTTCGAGATATAGAGAACAGGCCAATGAGAATTGGCGTGCGAGATTTGCATCTCGCGCTCCGCCTAACGTCGCAGGTATAAAGCGGAAGTGAAATGCACGCGACGCTTTGTCATTCACTTCAGAGCCGAACGGCGTTGATGAAGAGCGAAAAGAGAGAGAGAGTAGAGAGAACGAGACCAGAGAGAGAGAGAGAGAGAGGACGCGCGTGTGTTGGCGGGACAGCACAACCAGCGCGACCGCGCTCACTGCTGCATTAGAAACAACTGCTGTTCTCACAGCAATAAAAGAGAGTTGTGAGTGCACACACACGGGCTGCACTATTACCCGGTGTGTTGCCGCGGTCCTCCCCTGAGTGCTTCAGCACAAAAAAAGAGCGTTTTCCTCACAAAAAGAGCTACACGGGTGTGACACTGCGTCTTTTTCAAGATGTCATTCCACCCGTGCGCTACTGGATGCGGTCGTTCCCTGTCACCCGCTGACGGTCACAATCGCTGTATCACGTGACTGGGCTTACAGCACGCTGAGGCGGCCTTTGTGGATAGTTCGTGTTCTCACTGTGGGAACATGACTATCGCAGCGCTTAGGTCGAGACTCGCCTACATTCGTGAAGGTGGAGTCCCCTACCCATGCCTCAATCTGGCTCTATTCCCAGAATAGATCTACTTCACGAATGGCCGGGTGACCTGAGGATTACGGTTAGGGCAAACCCGCCGAGCGTACCTCCGCAGACCCCTAATCCCTCACAAGCGCCGCTACCGTTTGAGCTTCCGGAGGGACCCGCTGGCCCCTCCCATGGGCGTCCGGCGGTGTCCTTCAGAGCTCCAGCGGATGAGCAGATGTCGATCGCTGCATCGGAGGGGGAGTTCCAGTCCTCGGAGGATGAAGATTCGGCTGCACTGCCTCCCTCTGGGAGAGTGGCAGCGGTCGAGTCGGACCCCGAGTTGACGGCTATGCTTTCCCGGGCCGCCGGAAAGGTCGGACTTGAGTGGAACCCTCCACCACGTCCCGAACCTTCTAGATTGGACGATTGGTTTCTCGGGGCGGGCCGCACTGGTTTTCAGCGTCCCGCCCCGGTGCCTTTCTTCCCGGAGGTGCATGAGGAGCTCACCAGGTCGTGGTCGACACCCTTTAGTGCCAGGAACCGACCCGGTGGCTCCTTCCCTCCTCACTACCCTTGACGTCGGGCAAGCCAGGGGGTATGTGGGGATCCCGCCGGTGGAGCGGGCCGTCGCGATGCAACTGTGTCCGGAGACCGCCTCCAACTGGTGTGGTGACCCACGTCTCCCGTCCAAGGCCTGTAAGTTCTCCTCCAGTCTGACTGCGAAGGCTTACAGGTCTTGTGGCCAGGCTGCATCCGCCTTGCATGCCATGGTGCTGCTTAAGGTGCATCAGGCCCAGGCACTCATGGATATGCACGAGGGTAGCCCTGGCCCAGAGCTCCTCCGGGCGACGAAAGTCACCGCCCGTTCCATTGGTCAGCCGATGTCCACTCTAGTGGTCCAGGAGCGGCATCTCTGGCTCAACCTGGCCGACATGAGGGAGACCGATAAGACTCGGTTCCTGGACTCCCCCATCTCCCCGGCCTCGGCGACACGGTCGAGAGCTTTGCCCAGCAGTTCTCGGCCGCCCAGAAGCAGACGGAGGGCATAAAATACATCCTGCCCTGGCGGTCAGCTGCTGCCTCCACCCTCCGAGGACGTCCGCCCGCCGGCGCCCCCGCTCCCGCCCCAGCCCAGCAGCAGCCTCCACCCGGGCGTCGGTGTGGAGCCGGCCGTGGGAAGGACGTCCAGCCCGCTCAGGCTGCTGCCAAGCCAGGTGGCAAGCGCCGTCATAAGAGACCCTGAGACGGGCCACCCAGAGATGGAGGAGACTGCTCTTCGGGAGACGACCGCAGCACCTCCCCCCCGGGGGGCGATATTGTGTCATCCTGTTCACCCAAATTGAGCAGTTTCACCCTCAGGCGCCTCTCTTATCGCCAGCAGGGGGTGCCGGCTGTGTCTGGGACGCTCACCAACGGCCTCCCCACACTCGCGTGCCCCCTCAGCGGAAGCAGGTAAGTGTTGCACAGCACACTCAGACCCAACCTTGGGCCGCTACCATGCTGCCCGTATCGGGTCCCTGCATGCCGCCGCACTGCCCCGCTGCGGGTACGTCTGTGGTGCCGTTGGTCCCGCTTGCACGGTTCCTGGGAGCCTGGCTAGTGCTTCCCAGCCCGTCTCGCTGGCTCATCCGTACTATCAGACTCGGCTATGCGATTCAGTTCGCCCGGCGTCCCCCCAAGTTCAGGAGCGTTCACTTCACCTCCGTGTCGAAGGAGAATGCCCCTGTGCTCCAGGCGGAGATCGCAGTCCTACTGGCGAAGGACGCGATAGAGCCGGTCCCTCCAGCCGATATGAAGACCGGCTTCTACAGCCCGTACTTCATTGTGCCCAAGAAAAGCGGCGGGTTACGACCGATCTTGGATCTGCGACTTCTGAACCAGTCCCTTCACAGGCTGCCGTTCAGGATGTTAACGCAGAAACGCATCTTCAGGTGCGTCCGTCCCCAAGATTGGTTTGCAGCGATCGACCTGAAGGACGGTTCTAGGCGGTCTGCCACAAGCTGTGGTAGACACCATTACTTCCGCTAGAGCGCCCTCTACAAGGCACCTCTACGCGCTGAAGTGGAACCTGTTCGTCGAATGGTGCTCTTCTCGCCGAGAAGACCCCCGAAGGTGTTCGGTCAGTTCCGTGCTTTCCTTCCTACAAGACGGGTTGGAGCGAAGGCTGTCTCCCTCCACCCTCAAAGTCTATGTGGCCGCCATCGCCGCCAATCATGACTTCGTAGGCGGGAAGTCCTTAGGGAAGCACGATCTGATCGTCAGGTTCCTGAGGGGGGCGAGGAGACTGAATCCGCCGCCTCCCTCTATACCCTCTTGGGACCTGTCTCTGGTGCTGACCGCACTGCAGAGGCCTCCCTTTGAGCCTTTACAGTCAGCTGAGTTAAAAATTCTGTCTCTGAAGACAGTACTCCTGACTGCATTGGCCTCCATCAAGAGGGTAGGGGACCTGCAGGCATTTTCGGTCAACGAATCGTGCCTGGAATTCGGGCCTGGTAACTCTCACGTAATCCTGAGACCCCGGCCTGGATATGTGCCCAAGGTTCCCACCACTCCTTCCGGGGACCAGGTGGTGAGCCTGCAAGCGCTGCCTTCAGAGGAGGCAGACCCAGCCCTAGCTTTTTCTCTGTCCCGTCCGCGCTTTGCGGACTTACGTGACAGAACGCAAAAGCCTCAGGACCTCAGAGCAGCTCTTCGTCTGTTATGGAGGAGAGCAGAAGGGAAAGGCTGTCTCCAAGCAGAGGATGGCCCACTGGATAGTGGATGCCCTGCCCGCTCGGGTTAAGAGCCCACTCCACCAGGGGTGTAGCTTCTTCCTGGGCGCTGGCTCGTGGCGCCGCTGGCAGATATTTGTAGAGCTGCGGGCTGGGCGACACCTAACACATTCGCTAGGTTCTATAGCCTCACGTGTAGAGCCAGTATCTTCCTATGTGCTCACTTCCCATAGTCAGTAACACCGAAGTGCCCATTCTAAAGTGTCGGCTTTGTTGCGCCACTCCCTTCCCCATGGAAAGGATACGTGCGCTTATATGCTCCAGTCAAGTTCCCCAGTATAGTGAACCCTGTCGAGTCCTCCGCAACCCTCGGCAGTCAGACGTGGCGGAGCGTCCGACACCAGGCCTAACGCTCGTATGCATTGGTGGAACTTGTGTTAGGCTGGGTTCCATATGTTGTGACCCCCACGGCGGTCCCATATGTGTATTCTCCACAGTAAGTCTCCCTTCAGCGAGCTTGTGTCTTTCCCTCAGCAGAGCTCACTCTGCCGTCTCAGTGTGGTGTGGACCCCCGCCTAAAATGGCCGGAGCCACCCCTGGGGCTTCTGTATGTAGCACTGCCCACGGCCAGTCCATACGTGTATTCTCCACATGGTAACTCCCTCCGGCATGATGTGGCTTCCACAGTGGCCCCCCGGGGCACGCTTTCCCAGCGTTATCCAATAGTCGGCTGAGTGGGTCTTGCAGAACAGCAGCTGACTCTCCCTGCGTGAATTTCCCCGCCCAGAACAGCTGGGGTCTGAGGGGCTTTCCCAGGGCGCTGGAAGTGGTAGCAACTGTGGCGTGTTCCAAAGGGATCCCAATTCGTCGGTGACGTCCGACATACGTTGAACGTGACCGACTGAAAGGGAACGCCTCGGTTTACATATGGTAACCCTCGCTTCCTCGAAGGAGGGAACGGAGACGTACGTCCCGTCGCCACAATTGCTGTACCATCACTGCAGGCCGAGTCAATAGTTCGGCTCCACAAACGTGCGTGCATTTCACTTCCGCTTTATACCCACGACGCGGGTTCTCATTGGCCTGTTCTCTATATCTCGAAGCTGTTAGGGGCTCCCTGAAGTGATCCCAATTCGTCGTGACGTCCGACGTACGTCTCCGTTCCCTCCTTCAGGGAACGAGGGTTACCATACGTAACCGAGACGTTTTCTATTTTAATGTTTTAAAATAATAATAAAAAATAATAATAATAATTCTAATATGCTGATTTGATGCTAAGAAAACATTTCTGATTATTATCAATGTTGAAAACTATTGTGCTGCTTCATCTTTCTGACGTCAACATTTTGAACATTGACGTTTTCACCCCAGAATTAGGCACATAGTGACGTTCCAGGTCTGGAGCAGGTGCCAGCTTGTCCAGAAAACAAGTCCACCCATCACCTGCCCGTTGTACACCTTCAATACTGATCTGTAACACAGAATACTACACACTGTACACATATATACAGTTTCTCCAAAGTCGGAGTTGGCTGATCTCAAGTTCTGACCAGAAAGTTTTCCAAAACATGCAGATAACAAGTGTTTTCTCTCAGTAAGAGGTACAGACAGTATTCATCATAATTCTTTAGTGTTTCAGTAAAAGACAATATAAAATATAATATTAGATGAAAGACAATCCATATTTCATCTCTGGAAGGTGTTTACCTGTGAGGTAAAAGGCCCCCTCTCCACCTCATACATTTATACAATTTTATAATAAAATTAGCCACTTTTATGATTTATTTTCACACAAAATCTGTTGCTCCATCAGTGTTCAATACAATTATTATTATTATTATTTATTTTTTCTGAAATCATACACTTTGGGAGTAGTGAAAAGCTATTTTTTTCTTAAGCTGTGCCTTTATCCCCATTGTATTAACAATATAAAAATACATTATAGAGTAAATAACGTTCACAATGCAATGCTCAAAATATATATTTTTTAAATAATATTTTTAAGCTCAACACATTACAACACAGCAAACATTGCCTGAGACATAGTAAAGGGCTGAAACGTGAATAATAACAACTTCAAGGGTAACACTTTATAATAACTGCATATTAATTATTAGTTATGCATTAGTAAATAGTTAATTCAATATTTATAGCATTAATAGACATTAATGTGCAGTTTATACATACAGCTATAAATGCTTTATTCTTGATTTATATATATTTTTCATACTTTATTAATGAACAATTTATTATTTCTAAATTAGGTAATATATTATTTACAAACCACTTATTTATGAGTTGTCAGTGGTTCATAAAATAATTTAGAAAGTGTAAGTAAATGATTAATAAACTATTTTCTTGTTTACTAAACCATATCTTATTATTTAGACATAGTAATAGTTACTCAGTATGTTAATAAATGCTTTATTAACATGTATTCCTACTGTAATTCATGATTAATTCAGATAGTTATAAAACATTTAGTAGTTAATTATTTGTGTGAGCTCATCTAAAGTGAGGACTATTTATGCCACATAAAGCTTTTACAAAGGAGATTTAAAGGTTCAGTTTAGGACATAATTAGATTTTTTGTTATATAATAAAATACAACAAATAACTGTTTTAATATATACACTCAGCTAAAGGATTATTAGGAACACCATACTAATACTGTGTTTGACCCCCTTTCGCCTTCAGAACTGCCTTAATTCTACGTGGCATTGATTCAACAAGGTGCTGAAAGCATTCTTTAGAAATGTTGGCCCATATTGATAGGATAGCATCTTGCAGTTGATGGAGATTTGTGGGATGCACATCCAGGGCACGAAGCTCCCGTTCCACCACATCCCAAAGATGCTCTATTGGGTTGAGATCTGGTGACTGTGGGGGCCATTTTAGTACAGTGAACTCATTGTCATGTTCAAGAAACCAATTTGAAATGATTCGATCTTTGTGACATGGTGCATTATCCTGCTGGAAGTAGCCATCAGAGAATGGGTACATGGTGGTCATAAAGGGATGGACATGGTCAGAAACAATGCTCAGGTAGGCCGTGGCATTTAAACGATGCCCAATTGGCAATAAGGGGCCTAAAGTGTGCCAAGAAAACATCCCCCACACCATTACACCACCACCACCAGCCTGCACAGTGGTAACAAGGCATGATGGATCCATGTTCTCATTCTGTTTACGCCAAATTCTGACTCTACCATCTGAATGTCTCAACAGAAATCGAGACTCATCAGACCAGGCCAGTCTTCAACTGTCCAATTTTGGTGAGCTTGTGCAAATTGTAGCCTCTTTTTCCTATTTGTAGCGGAGATGAGTGTTACCAGATGGGGTCTTCTGCTGTTGTTGTTGCCCATCCGCCTCAAGGTTGTGAGATTCAAGATTCAAGATTCAAGAGATTCAAGAGTTTTATTTGTCACATACACAGTTATGCAGGTTGTGCATGCGTGTGCACATTGTGCAGTTGTTGCAGGTTGTGCATGTGATTGGTTGATTAGATAATTGCATTAATGAGAAATTGATATATATATATATATATATATATATATATATATATATATATATATATATATATATATATATATATATATATATATATACACTCACCTAAAGGATTATTAGGAACACCTGTTCAATTTCTCATTAATGCAATTATCTAATCAACCAATCACATGGCAGTTGCTTCAATGCATTTAGGGGTGTGGTCCTGGTCAAGACAATCTCCTAAACTCCAAACTGAATGTCAGAATGGGAAAGAAAGGTGATTTAAGCAATTTTGAGCGTGGCATGGTTGTTGGTGCCAGACGGGCCGGTCTGAGTATTTCACAATCTGCTCAGTTACTGGGATTTTCACGCACAACCATTTCTAGGGTTTACAAAGAATGCTGTGAAAAGGGAAAAACATCCAGTATGCGGCAGTCCTGTGGGCGAAAATGCCTTGTTGATGCTAGAGGTCAGAGGAGAATGGGCCGACTGATTCAAGCTGATAGAAGAGAAACTTTGACTGAAATAACCACTCGTTACAACCGAGGTATGCAGCAAAGCATTTGTGAAGCCACAACACGCACAACCTTGAGGCGGATGGGCTACAACAGCAGAAGACCCCACCGGGTACCACTCGTCTCCACTGCAAATAGGAAAAAGAGGCTACAATTTGCACAAGCTCACCAAAATTGGACAGTTGAAGACTGGAAAAATGTTGTCTGGTCTGATGAGTCTCGATTTCTTTTTGAGACATTCAAATGGTAGAGTCAGAATTTGGCGTAAACAGAATGAGAACATGGATCCGTCATGCCTTGTTACCACTGTGCAGGCTGGTGGTGGTGGTGTAATGGTGTGGGGGATGTTTTCTTGGCACACTTTAGGCCCCTTAGTGCCAATTGGGCATCGTTTAAATGCCACGGCCTACCTGAGCATTGTTTCTGACCATGTCCAACCCTTTATGACCACCATGTACCCATTCTCTGATGGTTACTTCCAGCAGGATAATGCACCATGTCACAAAGCTCGAATCATTTCAAATTGGTTTCTTGAACATGACAATGAGTTCACTGTACTAAAATGGCCCCCACAGTCACCAGATCTCAACCCAATAGAGCATCTTTGGGATGTGGTGGAACAGGAGCTTCGTGCCCTGGATGTGCATCCCACAAATCTCCATCAACTGCAAGATGCTATCCTATCAATATGGGCCAACATTTCTAAAGAATGCTTTCAGCACCTTGTTGAATCAGTGCCACGTAGAATTGAGGCAGTTCTGAAGGCAAAAGGGGGTCAAACACAGTATTAGTATGGTGTTCCTAATAATCCTTTAGGTGAGTGTATATGTCATATTTTGGCACTCCTGTAATCCAGTGTTGGCACTGGTAATTTTTTTTTATTCAGCAATGTATTCAGTAAACAATGTATCATTAATAAAGTATGAAAATACGATTATTAAACACTTTGGTAACACGTTACAATAAGGTTGTATTAGTTAACATTAGTTAATGCAGTGTGGGCCGTGCATTTCACACCTAGGCCTTCAGTGGTATCCTACCTGAATTAATTCACCTTTTAATAAAATCATCATGACGCAAATTATGGACGGATATAGAAACCATTAATAGCCTATTATCGAGAAATGCACTATTACGGCTCTCATGAAGCGAGAATTAATTATTAAATTATTAAATCATTTAAGAATTATTAACACAGGAAACCCGATTGACACAATTCAACAAGTCTCCTTTCACTGCTGCCACAGTTTAAAATAATATATTAACAAAAAATTTTATCATAAATTTACAAGAAAAAATAAATTGCATTCATCACAGAAGAAAACGGGCACGGATTAGCCTGCCCAGGGTTGACTGTAGGATATAAAAAATGTAAATAAAATGCATTATAGCTTACTCACCAAAATAAGCTATGATTATTTGTACACAAAACATGCCAATGTGTGCAGCTGACCCATGCTCTCAAATAAATCAAGGAGATCAGCAGGACTTCAAAATCAGTGATGGCAGTTAGTTCATTTTTAGCCGGGACAGATCACATGACTGTGCAGCTGGAGAAGGCTGTATGCGGGAATTTTGAAAATGGCTTTGTAAGTATTTTAATTAATACATTCATTTCTTCTCTGTCAGCCATTGGGGTTTGAAAAACGCTATTAAAACTACAGACGCTTTATCTTGTGCGGTTTGCTAGTTATTCTGACTAGGCTACTAGTTATAATACACTCTCTGACCATCCAATCAAAGGATGTGAAAATGCCAACGTTATTGTAGGCCTATGCCTGCTAGATGGCAACAGCATTTCTACCATTAGAGTGAGATGGTGAGTTAGAAATGTTCATCCTTAGTGTGTGTCAACTGCTGTGTAAACTAATGTAAATATGTACAGTAAGATAACCTTACAAAAACAGTAAGGCTACAGGCACTGTTCATGGTTAGTTCATGTTAACTAATGCATTAACTAATTGCAGTCTTAACATGAATAGATGCATTAATATATGTGTGAGTTAAGATTAATGCTGAACAGAGGTGTTGTTCATGGTTAGTTCACGTTAACTGATGCATTAACTAATTTTACTAATACAACCTTATTGTAAAGTGTTACTAACACATTATATATATATATATATATATATATATGCTTATAAATCAGAACAAAGCATTTATAACTATATTTACAAACTGTGTATTAATATCTATTAATGCTTTATAAATGATGAACTCTTTACTAATGCAACTAACTAATGATTCATATGCAGTTATTATAAAGTGTTACCAAAATCAAGTATGATAACACAATATAAATAGATATAAATAAAAAAATATAATTGGACCAACAGAAAAACATTTATGCCAACCTCTTAGAGAGGGCAACTTATCACAAATCCAAGACTTCAAAATATTTTTTTCCAAATAGTTAACAGGTAAAAAGTCACCTGGCATATTCATTTGAAATTAATTTACAAGGAATTTCTGACTCAATTCAATGACAACTTTGGACAAGGAGGCTTTAATTATGTGACAGTCCCATACAGAGAGTCCAAACCTTCTCCCATTCTTCTCTTGAAACATCAACCCAAAGCTCCCTCTCCCAGGTCAATATGTGATTCGCTGTTTTAAATCTACCATGAGAGCATTAAGCTTTATAAAAAATAAGATATCTGCTTGAAGATTGGGACAAAACATATAAGCAAACAAACTGTGAAGCCTGTGATTATGTGGATTCAAAACTGCTCATTAGACTTCATGGAGGCTGTTTTCAGTAGCTTCATCTTTATATTTTTCTTGACAGTTGCATTTGTCCGTTTGAAACTGTACATTGTCATGCTGATGCAATGATGGATTTTAACCGTTTCTGATGAAACGTCACACAACTAGCCCACACAAATAGCAAACATTGTGAAATATGTCAAACTGTTTTGTTTTGTTTCTCTGAAAAATGAGACAACCATTAGTCCTAATCTCAAAAATCTCAAATAAAAGGTAACTGCAAAATAATTATATCTGTTGTGTATATACTCACCTAAAGGATTATTAGGAACACCATACTAATACTGTGTTTGACCCCCTTTCGCCTTCAGAACTGCCTTAATTCTACGTGGCATTGATTCAACAAGATGCTGAAAGCATTCTTTAGAAATGTTGGCCCATATTGATAGGATAGCATCTTGCAGTTGATGGAGATTTGTGGGATGCACATCCAGGGCACGAAGCTCCTGTTCCACCACATCACAAAGATGCTCTATTGGGTTGAGATCTGGTGACTGTGGGGGCCATTTTAGTACAGTGAACTCATTGTCATGTTCAAGAAACCAATTTGAAATGATTCGATCTTTGTGACATGGTGCATTATCCTGCTGGAAGTAGCCATCAGAGAATGGGTACATGGTGGTCATAAAGGGATGGACATGGTCAGAAACAATGCTCAGGTAGGCCGTGGCATTTAAACGATGCCCAATTGGCACTAAGGGGCCTAAAGTGTGCCAAGAAAACATCCCCCACACCATTACACCACCACCACCAGCCTGCACAGTGGTAACAAGGCATGATGGATCCATGTTCTCATTCTGTTTACGCCAAATTCTGACTCTACCATCTGAATGTCTCAACAGAAATCGAGACTCATCAGACCAGGCAACATTTTTCCAGTCTTCAACTGTCCAATTTTGGTGAGCTTGTGCAAATTGTAGCCTCTTTTTCCTATTTTTAGTGGAGATGAGTGGTACCCGGTGGGGTCTTCTGCTGTTGTAGCCCATCCGCAAGGTTGTGCGTGTTGTGGCTTCACAAATGCTTTGCTGCATACCTCGGTTGTAACGAGTGGTTATTTCAGTCAAAGTTGCTCTTCTATCAGCTTGAATCAGTCGGCCCATTCTCCTCTGACCTCTAGCAACAACAAGGCATTTTCGCCACAGGACTGCCGCATACTGGATGTTTTTCCATTTTCACACCATTCTTTGTAAACCCTAGAAATGGTTGTGCGTGAAAATCCCAGTAACTGAGCAGATTGTGAAATACTCAGACTGGCCTGTCTGGCACCAACAACCATGCCACGCTCAAAATTGCTTAAATCACCTTTCTTTCCCATTCTGACATTCAGTTTGGAGTTCAGGAGATTGTCTTGACCAGGACCACACCCCTAAATGCATTGAAGCAACTGCCATGTGATTGGTTGATTAGATAATTGCATTAATGAGAAATTGAACAGGTGTTCCTAATAATCCTTTAGGTGAGTGTATATAATTTGTAAAATGTATTATTAAAAATACATATGACATAATTCAACCCAGTAAATTGACCTCTTGAATTTACTTTTCTGCAAACTTTGCTAACTACAGATTATGTTTGAATTTTATCTATAGCCTTTAAAAAGAGCATGTGACTTTAAATGTGTTTGCATTACAACAGTATGACATAGACCCTCTAACATATCTGACAGAAGTGTAAAAAAAAAAAAAAAAAAAAAAAAAACATTAACGTATATTAGATGGTTATTCCAACTGATGTAATAAGTACTCCGGAGCTGTTGCATTATTTGAGTCAATTAAGATGGTGATAATAGCTGAAAACATACTGTAATCTTTAATGCCAAGCGGAATGTTGAAAGAAGCGATTCTGCAGATGTTAAACACATTAGGAAAAATAATTTGAAATGCTGGTTTGTCAAATGAGAAAGTCATATATTTAAAACATTTCTTAAATGAAAGGTCTGTGTTCATCTCACATGCTTTCCCATGTGAGGAATAGCATTAACTTACTGTTTACAGTAAACCTGCTGCTACAGTAAACCTGCTGCTACAGTAAACCTGCTGCTACAGTAAGCCTGCTGATACAGTAAACCAGTAAACCTGCTGATACAGTAAGCCTGCTGCTACAGTAAACCAGTAAACCTGCTGATACAGTAAACCTGCTGCTACAGTAAGCCTGCTGATACAGTAAACCTGCTGATACAGTAAACCAGTAAACCTGCTGATACAGTAAACCTGTAAATCTGCTGATACAGTAAACCTGTAAACCTGCTGATACAGTAAACCTGTAAACCTGCTGATACAGTAAACCTGTAAACCTGCTGATACAGTAAACCTGCTGATACAGTAAACCTGCTGCTACAGTAAGCCTGCTGATACAGTAAACCTGCTGCTTCAGTAAACCTGCTGATACAATAAACCTGCTGCTACAGTAAGCCTGCTGATACAGTAAACCTGCTGCTACAGTAAGCCTGCTGATACAGTAAACCTGCTGCTACAGTAAACCAGTAAACCTGCTGATACAGTAAAACTGCTGACACAGTAAACCAGTAAACCTGCTGATACAGTAAACCTGCTGATACAGTAAGTCTGCTGATACAGTAAACCTGTTGATACAGTAAGTCTGCTGTAAGTCTGCCTGGTGATAATTTGCATATGTGCATTTTACATCCGGGAAAATGCCCGGTTTGCCAGATTACCAGTCCAGCCCTGACTCCAAATTTTGTTTTATACAATCGTGTGATATGGGAACATTACAGGTTCTGTGGTGAATCTAACTGAAAACAGCCGTGAGCATGCATGTAAATACATGATGAGGTAAATTGGAAAACTGCAATACACACAACTACAAACTTGTCACTCTAGCACAACCACAATTTACCTTGCAGCTACTAACAGTGAAGAAATATGGTGTTTTGGAAGAAATTTATTTATAATATTTTTTGCTATTATTACTTACAGTAAATATTATGAATATAAATCACTTTTATACAGGCTGTTTTCATATTTTCTACATGTGTTTACAATATTTTTTTTTTTTTTGTATTACAAATTCAATAGTTTATTATTATTTATTTGTTTTAGAAACCATATACAGTATACTCTTTAAATGCTGGGTTAAAAACAACTCAAGTTGGGTTGAAAATGGACTAAACCAGCGATTAGTTTTTTTTAACCCAGTAAATGGGTTGTTTTAACCCAGCGGTTGGGTTAAATGTTTGCCTAAAACAACCCAATCGCTGGGTTAAAACAACCCAATTGCTGGGTTAGTCCATTTTCAACCCAGCTTGGGTTGTTTTTAACCCAGCGTTTTTGGTGTACCCATTGGCATGGTTTTACCTGTGACTACCATGCTCTTACAGTTAAATGAAACTAGCCTACAGTTAAACTCAGTTAAAATGTCATTAGGGTAATTAGAGGCTAATTCAACAAAACAGCTTTAAAGCCTGGATCCCATGAATTAAGGACAAAGCTTTTTTCTCTTTAAATGTTTTAGGAACTTTTTACTAGATCTAATGAAATTTAACTAAATGTTATTTCAATGAGAACCTCATGAAAGATAGATATCAGTGTCTTGCATAAATTAGGTGTTAACTCTTGAAAAATATTATTGTTTTTAAATGGGTAGTTTAACCCAAAATGTGATTGTTTACTCACCCTAATGTCATTCCAAACCTGAATTAATTAATTTCTGTGTAAATCATTTCTGGGTTTTTTTTTGTTTTTTTGCCCATACAATATTCAGTGGTAGCCTATGGTTTGGTTGCCAACATTCTTCAAAATATCTTCTTTTGTGTTTCACGGAAGAGAGAAAGTCATACAGGTTTGGAATGACATGAGAGTGAGTAAATGATGACAGAATTTAAAAGCAGTAAATTTACTTTACTGCATCCTAGCTCAAAATCAGTGCTTTATTGTCAAGTGCATTTCTGTGTGACAAAAGTGCAATATTAAGTTTGTTATCTGCATTTGCAGTAAATTTGATAATATCCATCATTATTACACGGCTCTGTGGAATACTTGATTCTGATTGGTCAATTGCACATTCCAGCAGTATGTTATTCCCAGATAACAAGCCAAAGTGAATAACACACTGCTCATCCATACTACTTATATGCTTAACGTGTCACTCCACTGTCGTTGACTGTCTGGCGCCATCTTGTGACTGAAAAACACTTAACCACCACGGGTTACGATGGAAGACTTCAGGGGTTAGTTCACCCATAAATGAAAATTAGCTCATGATTTACTCAGTCATCCTAGGTGTATATGACTTTCTTCTTTCAAACGAATAAAATCGGAGTTATATTAAAAAGTCCTGGCTAATCCAAGTGATTGTTGTTCTGTTTTTGAAGTCCATAAAAATGCATCTGTCTGTCAAAAAACGTGCTCTACACGGCTCTGGTGGGTTAATAAAGGCCTTCTGAAGCAAATCAATAAGTTTGTGTAAGAAAAATAGCTATATTTAAAACTTTATAAAGTAAAGTTTTGGCCGATCGCCTTCCGTATTCAATTTATGGGAAAAGTGTTGAAAGTGCCTCTGCATAATGCTTACTCTACCAGTTACGCTCATCAGATGTAGCATATGCATTTTGAATTGCGAGAGGAACTTTCAACACTTTTCCGCGGAAGGCGATCGGCCGGAACTTTACTTTATAAAGTTTTAAATATTTTTTTCAAAACAGGGCAAATACATTAAAGAGAATTAGCAAATATGACTAAAATGTAAAAAGAAATTAACCAATGACTTTAACCCTCGGAAAAACACATGCATCATTTTCAAATGTCAACAGTAAGAATAAGCTAATTGTGCACAAACCACAGCCAAGATGTGTCATTCATTGATACATACCCAACAACAAAAAATAACAGCAATAATGTGCTTGCCTTTGTGTTGCACTTTAATTTCAGAGAGAACTACTTTTTTGTACTTTTTGTCTTTTGTGAAGTATATTATAGAACATGACTCACTTAGCACAGTCAAAACTGATTAATCATTTATTCAAACCTCTTTCAGCAGCTGTTATGATCCTGATCAGTGTGCATATGACGATGGACAGGAGTCATACAGTCCCATATTCTATTTAAATTAAGTCATTCACTATAGGCCTATTGATAAAGAGCCTTCGAGTCCTCATCTCCCACAGTTGTAATACACGTTTTGAGAGTTGGGTCACTCTCCGACTCTTTACTGTAGATAACTTATTGTATATGTATACCACTTTGGCATAGCAATCAATTAAATACTCAGCTGTAAGTTAGCACGCTAAAAACCTGTCACTCATGAATGAGTGCATCTGCCGGCTGATTGGCTAAAAGTGTGTGCTCGTCGGCGACGTCAACACCAATGCAACTGTGTGGGCTCCTGTGTGGACGTGTGTTTAGTAAGGTCATGATGACTGATTTTATGGAGTACATGCTATGGGTGTGAACCTACACTGGTCTCACAGTTCGGTTCGACTACGATTATCATGTCAGCAGGCTTATCCACAGACCACATGGACATCCCTGTGCTCCCATCCAGACTGAGGGAGACGCACTTGATGATAGCGTGTAATTTTCTCACTCAGACTCAGTTTTCTGCGTAATAATGGCATTATTAGAGAAAAAGAGTAGGCGAAAAATCCAGTGCGTAAGTTATCTGTCTTTGCACTCATCAAATGATTCAGGTTCCAACGCGTTTTCCCTTCGGTGAGTAATGTAGCCAATCACAGACATGTTTGTTAATTTCTACAATGCAATGGCCAAGTTACAATCCACTCACCGCTCAAGTTGTTGTCCAGTGCTGAGTTCTGCACGTGTGCTAATCCTCTCTAAGTGTAGACATTATGTAAAGAGATTCATTGTGTATCAGCGTCACTGATTAATATAACGGGACTTTGTGAGATTGCGTTCAATGAATGAGTGACAGCTTTTAGTGATTATAAAGGGAGCGTTCTTTATAATTATAATTAATAGGCCTATAATATATTCAGAATTTGAATAAAACTTTTGTTTTGCATTCTTGACAAGCGGCCACATACACACTTCAATACATATGCCCATATCCGCATATACATGTTGGATTCACTCTCGAAACTGATAACTGGCAGTGACAAATATTTATGTATATATCGAAATCAGGCTCAAATAGATGTCAGCAAAACACGATTCCTGGCTGAATGTCAATATCCATGGATCACTCTATCTTTGGTAATTTGTAAGGAACACTATATTGAGTCCAACCAGTTTAAACTGATAACTGTTTGTTTTACTCACGTTTTCCCCTAGTAACTCCAGTCACACGCTGTGCCACTCAGTCCCGGCTGAGGGGGTGCTCTCCAGCGGGAAAGTGACGCAGATCTGCATACCCTCTATTGCACAATGTCTGATCTCTGTATAATATCAGTCTTTAAATGCAAGATATTTAAGGTGTACCTAAAGTAGGCTATACTTGCAATAGTTCCACTTTAGCACAATCAGATATACTTAAGTATAGCTTTAGTGGGACCTCAGCACTATTTCTGGATAACTAAAGTGCATTAAGTACAACATTAATTGTTCCATTTAGTATAGTAAAAGTACAATTGCAGGGTATTAAGTACATAAATATGTAAATGTATTTATACCTGATATAAAATAAATTTATTTCAAATACATTTTAGTATAGCTATTTATTTTTTACTAGGGACCTTTGCCTTCAAACAGCACCAATTCTCCAAGATATGTTTGATCTGGAAAGTGTCTGTTTTTAACAGCAAAAGGAAATCTGTGTCTTATCTTGTCTCAGTGGCACACTGATATTATTCAACATTGATGTGAAGTTGGATTTGTAAAAGGAGCACCAAGAGATAGTGTTGTATGATGTGACAATCTATAAAAGACAATCTGCAGATTGATTTTGTTGCTTTATTTTTCAATATATGTTTATATGTGTGTGTGTATGTATGAATGAATGATGTAATTTGGAATTGTTTTTGAGCCCAAGCCAGCTCAAGATTCTTTCAAGTTATCTGGAAAGAGTGGTGTATTGTTACACAGGTATTTACAAAATTACATAATCCTTTTCACAGAAATGGGGTGATTTCTCACATTTTTTTAATGTGTGTGTGTGTGTGTGTGTGTGTGTGTGTGTGAATGAGTGTGAGTGAGTGTGTGTGTGTGTGTGTGTGTGTGTGTGTGTGTGTGTCTGTCTATATATATATATATATATATATATATATATATATATATATATATATATATATATATATATATATATATATATATATATATATATATATATCGATAACTGGAAGCCATGAGGAAACGAGAAAGCCTTGTGTCAGTTGGGCAGTTGTGAAGACGCACCTCATATCAAGGAGAGATCTAATCATCAGTAAGTATTTCAGAAGCTCGTGAATTTTGACTACAGTAGTTGTAATAACATTTTATATAAATGTATGGTGCAAAATGATTCACAAAAATTATATCTTATGCCTTCTGCTTTACTGTATCAGTAGGACATATTCATTTCAGATTCACCTCATACATTTTAACATTTATTTTCATACAGTGTAATAATCCAGTGAGTTTTGTACACTATTAGAAACAGATACATATATAGTACACAGACACTTTCCAGATCAAGCAATTGGTGTTCAGATTTTTTTGGTTACTGCACTTCATTTGTGGTTAAATTATAAAAATAAAAAAATAAACATTCAAAAACTTAGTAAATTTACAGAATTTTTGTCAGCAGAAGTCTATACCTTCTGCAGAGTATGGATGTAAAGCCAAATATGCATATTACAGGTGTGGTAGACCAGGATGAAAACTGAAAACCTTTTTCATTGATTTCATTGTTTTGATTTCAGTGTTTTTTTTTTTTTTTTTTTTTTTTTGATTGAATATAAAAATTCTGCATTTGATGTTTCACATATTATTAATGTCACTTTTCCATGGCTTGAACAGGATGTACACTTTGTTTTCCGATCTGGTCCTCTAGAGGGTTTTCTGTGCTGGTCTAACATGATGTTTAAAGTGAATTTCCTTCATTCTAGGCTGTAAACGAAATGGAAGATGTAATTGGACCTGTGGTTTTGGCAAACTCAAAATTCTCCATTGACCTGTTAAAAGTGCTCTGTAAGGACAACACAGATAATGTGTTATTCTCACCCCTGAGCATCTCCTCTGCTTTGGGTCTGCTCTGCCTGGGTGGCCAATTCAATACCAATCCAACTTATTCTCAGATGTATAAGGTGAGCTCAAGCCTCTCTAGAAACTGTCATCTCTCGTTTATGAATGCATTAAAGGAGACCTATTATGCCCTTTTTACAAGATACTTGGTACAGAAACATCATGGGGTCATTTCCACAAAACACATTTTTGTATTCCACACTGTCGACACACATTTATGTTTAAACCCCATGTAAAAGTACATTTTGCATAATAGGTCCCCTTTAATGCTTTGATTGCTGCGATTGTGAAATACACTTTCATTTTTTTCAATGCTTTCTTCAAAACACTCCTCAGTCTCAAATTCTCTGAATACATTTCACTCAATATTAAACAATATCTTGTTATGTTTCTCTTAAGACCCTCCGCTTTGACAATATGACAATTATATACCACGATCTGTATGAGGAGCTCAACAAAGGAGGGATGGACAGAAGCCTGCAGCTGGTTAACCTCATGTTTGGAGAAAGCACAGTGAATTTTTATGAAGTGAGTTGTTTGAGAAAGCACAGCAAATGGTTGATTTACATCCTAAAGTAATGCGTGATCCAGTGAGATGCCTCTGTCAGAGCACTGATGTTATTTTAATCCCATGCTGCCATGTTTCCGCTCTTTCTATTGATGGCGTTATAGGATTTCCTTAAGAAATGTAAGGAGTGGTGTTTTGCCAGCTTGATGAACGTTGACTTCAAGACAAATCCTGATGCTGCGAGAAAACAAATCAATGACTGGGTGAAGAAGAAGACCGGGGGTAACTCAATTAAAGACCAAATTTTGTTTATTTGTTTTTAACTATTAGACTATCAGTCACTTTCTCATAATTTCTCACTCTTCTGATCAATTTTGTTATCTTTCAATTTTAGGTCACATTGAGAATTTGTTGGCTCAAAATGATGTGACTAAGGACACGATTCTTGGTCTAGTCAGCGCAGTGTACTTCAAGGATTACTGGGTCCATTCATTCACACGTGTCCCTGCCAACAAGGTAAAATGCTAAAACTGGATGATCCACATCTAAACCGCTGTGTAATGCTCAGCTTGTCATCGTGTCAATCAAAATCATTGTAAAGCATGATCTCTTGTGCCTTATTGCTTTAATGCTAGTGTTTTTATTGGCTCATCTGGCCTCTCTCAGTGTAAGTTTATTCAAATGTATACTCCTTTTAAAAAAAAAAAAAAAAAAAAAAAAAAAAATAGTAATAGTTTCAGTCTACTTTTTATGTACTTCCCAGACTTATACTAACAGAAAAGTCTGTTATTTGGCCTTTACTTGTACTTTTGATCAAGATACTTAAAGTATAATTAAGTATTCACAAAAGTGTTTACACATTTGATTGAGTAGCCTATTAAATACTTTGTTCACATAGTTTTACATAGTGTCTTATAAACGCACATTGTTAGAAAATATTGATTTGTAAAGAAAAACAAGTATATGTTCCTAATTCTGAGTATGTAAATTTTTGTGTAGCTCACTGAAAGTGTACATAGGAATTTACTTCAAATCTACTTTCCCGTCATTGATGGACATTTCCATCAATCCATGTTTTCACTGTTATACAGTAGCGGGTGCTATTGCCCATCTTCTGAAAGAATACAGAATCTCTGCATCAAAACACAGGAGAAGAAGAAGTAAAATACATTGCTTATGCATGTGTAAAATAACGCGATCATCAACATTAAACAGCATTTAAATCAAAACTGCCTAACCCAGGATGAGCTATAGGACTGTGAAGCTTTAGGGGTGTTGATGGACTCGCTTTACATTATCTGTGTTTTGATCATTATCTGAATCTGATCCAGGCGTAGTCTTTGACAAAAATGATTTGACAAAGTGAGTTTCTCAGCTTTTGTTGCATTTTTTATTAAATGTTCCTACATTCATGTGTTGGTTAAAAAGATATATTCATACAATAAAATATTCTGGGGGCCATGAAAGTGGTGGGAAAAGAGTTAAAATAAAGTTAAAGGTATCTTTCAAGACAAAAGGCAGATTTTATTTATTTATTTATTTTTATCTCTTGCTTGAGCTTAATAAAACTATTTTTAGACTGCAGACCTTTTTGCATTTTTATATTTAAAGTATAAAAATATATACCTAAATAGGAACATAGTAGTATACTTAAAGTGCAAAAATAATATATAAATAGCAATCTACTGATGTTAATTTCATTAAAGAAAACTTACATGTATCATGGATTGACATTAACACCAGCTGGTTCACCTGTGGTGTGTAACACAGTCACTCCCACTAGCCACTTTGACGGGTTGAATTTTATTGTAGTCTTCTCAAAAGGCATCTGTTATAATCGGGTTGCACATTATAACCAATCACACACGATTCCATTGAGCTTATTGAATGTAATGTCTAATAATCAGAGGCATTTAGAGTTTTGTTCAGAATGCGCCACTCACTGAAATCTGCACTCTCACTATAAACAAAACCAAGATGTACATAGGAGATTCATTCATCATACAGCGATTGACTGTTTTTGTTCTATTTCAGTAGCGAAAATAGTTTCAAACATAGATCACAGCAGAACCTGAGGGTATCTGATGTGACTGGCATTAAGTTAGCTTGACATTGGACGTTAGATTTTCACAAATTTAGAGACCGTCTCTAAAGTAACACGGCATTGGTATACATGTTTCTAACTTCAATAGCATTTGAAGAGAATGACTTACAGTCATAAAACTAACTGTAACGTGCATCTAAGTGTCAGATATGATACACACCTTTTAGATTTTTATATTTAATTAATAACTGTGAAATCACATAGAAATATGGATATGTATTTCACTAGGCTACTGTATGGGCTCAAAATATTTCAGATTTAAATATGCCATAGCTGATAGAACACTGATGAGAATATTTCTTTGATAGAGAATAATTGAGAATAAATTACATTTACACCAAAAAAAAAAAAAAAACCTTAAGAAGCTTTACACACCCTTATAGAGCTAAATAGGCCTATTTGATGACCTGTCAATGTTATACATTTCATCTAGACTTGACTTGGGTGTGTAAAGTGGTCATTTACATATAGCCAACAACTAATTTCCCAACAACAAAATTGTGACCAGTGAAGATGCTGAGTGGCTAGCAACTTTGGAAAACTACTAGCCATGGTGGCTGGTGTGCAAAAAAGATAATGTAAAGCCCTGCTTGCATTATAAAACTAGTAGTTTACTGAGAGTGTCCTTAAAAGTGTACTTTGATAAGCTAAAAAAATGTGCTACAAGTATTTAACTAGTAAACTATCAGTATACTTAAAAGTGCACTTGTATAGATGCAGTACAAATAAAAGCATAGATGAAAACTACACTGTTACACTTAAAGTGTACTTAAAATGATACTTTTATACAGTAAAAGTGAGACAATTTAGTCCCAAATAGTTTACTATTACATTCATTATATTAGCATACTTACTACAAGTAGCATAATTAAAAATATAACTACAAAAAAATATATATATATTAAAAGTACACTTATTTTTTTGTAAGTGAGACTGCAGTATAGTTAACACATCAGCATCTCTAATGTCCGATCTGTCTGTGTTTTAAATGTCAGGGCAAAACAGTGAATTGGCCAATGATGTCTCAGACGAACACCTTTCCTCTGGGTAACATCCCACACAGACAACAACAACTTCCCACTGAAGCTCAGATTCTGGAGATCCCTTATGCAAATAAAGATCTGAGCATGCTCATTATACTCCCAAACCAGAGATGGGCTACAGAAGGTAAAACAGGCAGTCACATGAACACATGAACCTCCCTTACTGCTTTTACTTCACTTGAAACTGCACAAGATAAAGTCTATATGACATTTTTGATAGTTGTGTAGGTTTGGTATTACATGAAATGGGAAACAATTAAAAGTCTCTCCTGCCTGTCTCTTATTTTTCTCCCCTTCCTTTAAGTTGGTAGACTTGATCACTTATGAGAATCTTCTGGAGTGGACTGAGCCAGAAAATATGATTCCCACAGAGGTGGCTGTTGAAATACCCATCTTTACGATGCAGGAGAAATATGACCTGAAGACCGCCCTGAAGACTCTGGGCATGATTGATGCGTTTGATAAGTATGAATTATCTGGCATGGCGTCTAAGAATTTGAATCTGTCCATAGTGGTGCATAAGTCTTATTTGGAGGTGAACGAGGAAGGCACAGAGGCAAGTGGAGGCAGTGGTGGAGTTGGCATGGCTGTTCAAAGTAACAAATGCCCAGAGAGTTTCGTGGCAGACCACCCCTTCCTTTTCTTCATCCGGCACAACCCCACCAAGAGCATCATCTTCTGGAGCCGCTTCATCGCCCCATGACCTGAATCTGAACCACAGAGCAGAGCAGACTGGACAACAATGTGATCTGTCATATTAAAAATACAGCAGTGATTATATAGCATGTATCTACATATGAACATATGCTTAAAATAAAACTCTGAATACACAAAATGGTTGAGTACCTAAAATGAAAAAACTATAAATAAAGGAAATCAGGCAGAATCTTGTGTCCTTTATGTCTTAAACATTGTATAAAGAGGCAATTATTGGGTGGAAATTAACTTTGAAATGAACTGATATTTGAATGATTTGAATTGAATTGTGAGGATAACATGAGTAAATGGAGATTGGATGAACTATTTAAATAATCAAGCTCAGCTCAAAGTATAAATTCAGTTTATAGAAAGAAGACGAGAATTAAACACCTGCTGAGTTTCAGAGTAGATTTAGAGTTGACAAAACCATACAAATCCAACCTGGTGTAGATCACACTCATCCGGTCACAACACTCGATATAAACATTCCTGTCAACTCAGGGTTTGATCCAGAGCTCTAGAGCTTGTGCACCTGAAACTGTGACACGTGCAGCGAAGCACATGCCAATCATAGCCAATCACAGCGGCCGGTTCACTTCTCTGCCGAAAATTAGATTTTTATGAAAAATATCATTCATTTAAATGTGTTTGCAAGGCAGGAAAAACAATGAAAGTTTGAGAAGGAAGCTGAAAGAAAATGTCTGACTTTATCAATACAAGTGAATCAACTTTATTGCATATGTCATTTTGCTCACAGCTGCTCCAGTGCAGGTTAGCCAAGTAGTGTAATCTACACTGCAGATGAACCGTTAAAACTGTAGCGCCCCACAGCCAAAGCCTGACTATCTACTGTAACTGTGCTGGTTCTAGACTGGCAGTGAAATGAAAGGGAAATATTTTTGGAAAAAAATTTTTGTTTTTGTTTGGATTGTTATTGGAAGATTCACCTTTTTCTTCTGAAGCATCCTATGGCCAAAGGCTGGCTCCCTACCAAAGCTAAGCAGGTCCAGCCAGAGAGATTGGAAGATGCTTTAGAGGCCAGTAGGGGTAATGCAATGCACTGTAATGCAATACAGGTGGTAGCTCATTCTGAGGGGAATTATGAGCTACTCAGGATGTACTGCCACTGCATAAGACCCGTTTTATTAAAATTGCAAAATGCAGTTCAGCTGTAGTGTCCCATGGCCAAAGCCTGACTATCTACCAAAACTGTGCTGGTTCAAGCCCGGCTGAGACATGAAAGGGAAAACTTTTTGGAAAAAAACTTGATTGTTACTGGAAGATTCATCTTTTCTTCTGTATTATCCCATGGCCAAAGGCTGGCTTTCTACCAAAGCTAAGTAGAGTCTAGCCAGGATGTGACATGAAAGGGAGATATTTTTGGCAAAAACTCGATTTTTATTGGAAGATGCTTTAGTGAGGCCAGTAGGGGGTAATGCAATGCACTGTAATGCAATACAGGTGGTAGCTCATTCTGAGGGGAATTATGAGCTACTCAGGATGTACTGCCATTCCATAAGACCCGTTTTATTGAAAATGCATGTCAGTCGTTTTGCTGCAGTGTCCCATGGCCAAAGCCTGACTATCACTACCAAAGCTAAGGAGGTCCAGCCAGGATGCAAATGAAAAGACATGTTTTGCAAAAACCTGTTTTTTATTGGAAGACACTTTAGTGAGGCCAGTAGGGGGTAATGCAATGCACTGTAATGCAATACAGGTGGTAGCTCATTCTGAGGGGCATTATGAGCAACTCAGGATGTACTGCCACTCCATAAGACCTGTTTTATTAAAAAGGCGTAAGTCAGTTCTGCTTTAGCATCCCATGGCCAACGCCTGACTTTCTACAAAAACTGTGCTGGTTCAAGCCTGGCTGAGATATGAAAGGCAAATCTTTTGGAAAAACTTGATTGTTATTGGAAGATTCATCTTTTCTTCTGAAGCATCCCATGGCCAAAGGCTAGCTCCCTACCAAAGCTAAGCATGTCCAGCCAGGATGCAAATGAAAAGACATGTTTTGCAAAAACCTGTTTTTATTGGAAGACGCTTTAGTGAGGCCAGTAGTGCACAGTAATGCAATGCACTGTAATGCAATACAGGTGGTAGCTCATTCTGAGGGGAATTATGAGCAACTCAGGATGTACTGCCACTGCATAAGACCCGTTTTATTAAAATTGCAAAATTCAGTTTTGCTGTAGTGTCCAATGGCCAAAGCCTGACTATCTACCAAAACAGTGCTGGTTCAAGCCTGGCTGAGACATGAAAGGGAAAAACTTTTGGAAAAAACTTGATTGTTACTGGAAGATTCATCTTTTCTTCTGTATTATCCCATGGCCAAAGGCTGGCTTTCTACCAAAGCTAAGCAGGTCTAGCCAGGATGTGACATGAAAGGGAGATATTTTTGGCAAAAACTCGATTTTTATTGGAAGATGCTTTACTGAGGCCAGTAGGGAGTAATGCAATGCACTGTAATGCAATACAGGTGGTAGCTCATTCTGAGGGGAATTATGAGCAACTCAGGATGTACTGCCACTGCATAAGACCCGTTTTATTAAAATTGCAAAATTCAGTTCTGCTGTAGTGTCCAATGGCCAAAGCCTGACTATCTATCAAAACTGTGCTGGTTCAAGCCCGGCAGTGACATGAAAGGGAAATCTTTTTGGAAAAAACTTGATTGTTATTGGAAGATTCAACTTTTTCTTCTGAAGCATCCCATGGCCAAAGGCTAGCTCCCTACCAAAGCTAAGCAGGTCCAGCCAGGATGCGAAATGAAAAGACATGTTTTGCAAAAACCTGATTTTTATTGGAAGACGCTTTAGTGAGGCCAGAAGGGGGGTAATGCATTGCACTGTAATGCAATACAGATGGTAGCTCATTCTGAGGGGAATTATGAGCAACTCAGGATGTACTGCCACTGCATAAGACCCGCTTTATTAAAATTGCAAAATTCAGTTCTGCTGTATCAAATCAAATCACCTTTATTTATATAGCGCTTTTAACAAGTCCAATTGTTTCAAAGCAGCTTCACATTGTTAACAGGAAAATAATGCAACATAATTTGTACAGCCGTTTCTGGTGAAACGGTGATGTTATCCAGCTAATTTCAAGTATCATATAGCGTCAATGCGGGCAGATCGGTAATATAGATGAAATTTAGGTGTCCCCAACTGAGCAAGCCAAAGCCAGAGGCAACGGTGGCAAGGAACCAAAACTCTTCAGGGTCAGAATGGAGAAAAACCTTGGGAGAAACCAGGCTCAGTCGGGTGCCAGTTCTCCTCTGGCCGACTTAACAAACAGTGTATGATTATAATTCTGGCAACATAGCAGGTCTTAATTCATATTAGGCAAATAGATATTTGTTAGATTATTCGAGAGATTGGAGTCGCCACGCCGAAAGACGGGTTTAATGAGGATGTCGTGTCGATGCAGCATTTACGGGGGGAGTTTATTTGACATGTTCTCTGCAGACATTTCAGGGATGCGTTGTTCATGTCCAGGCGCTGGTCCACCATCTGATCTGGATACGGCCTGGATCCGGCTGACTGTAGTAAACCTCGGGATAAACAGAGAGACTAACATTAGCGTAGATGCCATTCTTCTTATGATGTAACGAGTACATCAGGTGTTATGGGAAGTGTTCGGTTCTGGCTGACCTAGTTAATGCAGCCTAACAATCATTTACTGATTTGAATAATAGAAATTGATAATGTTTTATGTGTAAGCCATAGTAAAGAGATGCGTTTTTAGTCTAGATTTTGATATTCTAGGTACTATCAACTGGCCAGAGTTTTGAGACCGCAATAGACGTGATGGAGTATAATGCGTTAAGAGTTCGCTCAAGTACTGGGAGCTAAACCATTTAGTGCTTTGTAAGTAATAAGCAAGATTTAAAAATTTATACAATGTTTAATAGGAGCCAGTGCAGTGTTGACAGAACCGGGCTAATATGGTCCTACTTCCTTGTTCTAGTAAGAGCTCGAAGCTGCTGCGTTTTGGACCAGCTGGAGTTTGTTTATTAAGCGAGCAGGGCAACCACCCAGTAAAGCATTACAGTAATCTAGCCTTGAGGTCATGAACGCATGAATTAACTGTTCAGCATTTTGCATCGAAAGGATGTGCCGTAATTTAGATATATTTTTAAGATGGTAGAATGCAGTTTTACAGATGTTAGAAACGTGGCTTTCAAATGAGAGATTGGTATCAAAGAGCACACCCAGGTTCCTAACTGACGACGAGGACTTGACAGAGCAGCCATCGAGTGTTAGACAGTATTCTAGGTTACTACTTGCAGAGTTTTTTGTCCAATAATTAAAAATTCATTTTTTTCTGAATTAAGTTGCAGGAAATTACTAGACATCCAATGTTTTATATCAGCTATGCATTCCGTTAATCTTGTGAATTGGTAAGTTTTGTCAGGCGTGAAGAAATATAGAGCTGAGTATTGTCAGCATAACAGTGAAAACTAATGCCATGCTTCCTAATGATATCTCCCAGTGGTAGCATGTACAGGGTGAAGAGCAACGGTCCTAGCACGAGCCCTGCGGTACTCCATACTGAACTTGTGATCGGTGTGACATCTCTTCATTTACTGCTACAAACTGATAACGGTCAGATAAGTATGATTTAAGCCATGCCAGTGCAGTTCCACTAATGCCAACATAATTTTCGAGTCTATTCAAAAGAATGTTGTGGTGCTATAGTATCAAATGCAGCGCTAAGATCTCAGTACTATGATACGGTCTAAATCCTGACTGGAAATCCTCACAGATACCATTTCTTTCTAAAAGGAACATAATTGTGAAGACACTACCTTTTCCAGTATTTTTGACAGGAAGGGTAGATTTGAGATCGGCCTATAATTGACTAATTCTGTAGGATCAAGTTGAGGTTTTTTAATAAGTGGTTTGATAATAGCCAACTTAAACATTTTCGGTACATATCCTAATGACAAAGATGAGTTAATGATATTAAGAAGAGGATCTATGACCTCTGGTAGCATCTCTTTTAATAGCCTAGTCGGTATAGGGTCGAGCATACATGTTGTTGATTTAGATGATTTAACAAGTTTAGCCAATTCTTCCTCTCCTATAGCAGTGAATGAATGTAATTTTTTCTCAGTGACACAACAATGCTCTGTCTGATGTGATACTGTAGTAGACGGCTGCATGGTTATAATTTTCTTCCTAATATTATCGATCTTACATGTAAAGAAAGTTCATAAAGTCATTACTGCTGTGCTGTTTACAACCATCAGAAGTAGAAGCTTTATTTTTGGTTAACTTAGCCACTGTATCAAATAAATACCTAGGGTTGTGTTTGTTTTCTTCTAAGAGAGTCGAGAAATAAGCAGATCTAGCAGTTTTACGGCCTTTCTGTATGCGATCATGCTTTCTTTCCATGAATTACGAAAACCTCTAATTTTGTTTTCTTCCAGCAGCGCTCCATTTTTCTGGCTGCTGTTTTAAGGCCTGGGTGTGCTCGTTGTACCACGGCGTTGGACTATTTTCTTTAATCTTCTTTAAGCGCTGGGAGCAACTGTGTCTAAAGTGCTGGAAAAAGAGAGTCAATAGTTTCTGTTGCAAAATCGAGTTCCTCTAGGCTATCTGGGATGCTGAGGAGATGAAACTGATGAGGAAGATTATTTAAAAGCAATTTTTAGTGGCGGCAGTGATAATTCTGCCATATTTGAAGCGAGGACGGCTTTTGCAGCCTTAGCTAAATTAAGTATACATGATACTAGGTAATGATCTGAGATGTCATCGCTCTGCTGCAGAATTTCAACGGTATCAACATTTATTCCATGTGACAATATTAGGTCTAACGTATGATTAAGGCGATGAGTGGGTCCTGACACGTGTTGCCTTACTCCAATAGAGTTTAGAATGTCTCTAAATGCTAATCCCAATGCGTCTTTTTCATTATCTACATGGATATTAAAATCACCAACAATTAGTACTTTATCTGCAGCCAGTACTAACTCTGATAGAAAGTCAGCAAATTCTTTGATAAAGTCTGTATTGTGCCCTGGTGGCCTGTATACAGTAGCCAGCACAAATGTCAAACGGGATTTATCAATTACACTACATAATGCTACATAAAGCACCAAAACTTCAAAAGAATTATATTTGAAACTAGACTTCTGAGTAATACTGAAGATATTATTATAAATTACAGCAACCCCTCCCCTTTACCTTTCAGACACGGCTCGTGTTTATAACAATAATCTTGTGGGGTGGACTCATTTAAAGTAATGTAGTCGTCAGGTTTTAGCCAGGTTTCTGTCAAACACAGCACATCTAGATTATTATCTGTAATCATATCATTAACAATAAGTGCTTTTGGGGAAAGGGATCGAATATTCAGCAACCCTGAGCTTTATCATTTGATCATCTGTATTATATCTGTTGTTTATTCGTTTGACATCAATTAAGTTTTTACTGTTGAATGGTCTTGATGTTTTTTTGTATTTACTAATTTGGGGAACAGACACAGTCTCTATGTGATAATATCTAGGTGAAAGAGTCTCTATGTGTTGGGATTTATCTGACTTCTGTAACGGAGACAGCTAGCAGACGGTTGGGGAAGCCAGTCCGTCTGCTTCCTGACCTGGGCCCCAGTTAGTCAAGGTTTAGCTTTAAGACTATATGCCAAATTACTAGAGAGAAGAGCAGCACCACTCCAAGAAGGATGGATGCCGTCCTCTCTTCAACAGGTCAGGTCTGCCCCAAAAGCTTTTCCAATTGTCTATGAACCCTATGTTATTTTATGGATACCACTTAGACAACCAGCCATTGAGTGATGATAGTCTGCTAAGTATCTCATCACTCCTTTTAACAGGAGCGGACCAGAACAAAAACTGCATCTGCCATCAGACTTGCAAGTTCACACACCTCTTAATGTTGATTTTGGTGATCTCCGACTGGTGAAGTCGAACATCGTTAGTGCTGACGTGAATAATAATCTTAGAGAATTTATGATTAGCTTTAGCCAGCACTTTTAAATTTGCTTTGATGTCAGGTGCTCTGGCTCCCCGGTAAACATGTGACTATGGTGGCTGGTGTCTCTATTTTCACGCCCGTGTAATAGAATCACCAATAACTAGGCACTTTTAACAGGATTCTCAGTGGGTGCATCACTGAGTGGGGAGAACCTGTTTGATGTTCTAATCGGAGCGGAAGAGTGGTTTTTTGATCCGCGACTATGCCGCCTGACCGTCACCCAAGTGCCCTGCTGCACGGGCTCTACAGCCGAACCGCACAATGCCACAACGCTCACTAAGCTAGTCGCATCCAGAGCAGTGTCTAAAGCTGTTACATTCTCACTACTCTCAAATAAAGTCTGGATGCGTGTCTCTAATTCTGAAATCTTCTCCGTCAGCCTGACTATCTCCTTACATTTTATCACATGTGAAGCCCTGCTCGCCCAACGGAGACAGATACACTAAACATGAAACATGCGGTGCAAGTGACAATGACTGGAGAAGAAGACATGGCTTACCGTATTTGTTGATTAATCCAACTTACCAAAGTTGTTTGATGGAGTCTATTTACTAATCCAACTCACCACAGTTGTTTAGTGAACTCAGAAAACAGGAAACCCGGTGCAGAGATAGCAAGCTAACAGGCTAGCGAAAAGCTAATGTGTGATAGTGATTTAGATTAAAAGCTAGTGATGTCAGATTTAATGTGGTAGGCAGTGTTAGACAATATATGAAGATGAGTAGGTTATAATTAGCAGTTTAAACAACAGAGAATTATATCAAATAAAAATCCCAAAAAGAGCAGAGCAGAGCAGCAACAACAAACAGGGTAGACCCTGTAGTGTCCCATGGCCAAAAGCCTGATTATCTACCAAAACAGTGCTGGTTCAAGCCCGGCAGTGACATGAAAGGGATATCTTTTTGGAAAAAACTTGATTGTTACTGGAAGATTCACCTTTTTCTTCTGAAGCATCCCATGGCCAAAGGCTGGCTTTCTACCAAAGCTAAGCAGGTCTAGCCAGGATGTGACATGAAAGGGAGATATTTTTGGCAAAAACTCGATTTTTATTGGAAGACACTTTAGTGAGGCCAGTAGGGGTAATGCAATGCACTGTAATGCAATACAGGTGGTAGCTCATTCTGAGGGGAATTATGAGCTACTCAGGATGTACTGCCATTCCATGAGACCCGTTTTATTGAAAATGTATAAGTCAGTTCTGCTTTAGCATCCCATGGCCAGCGCCTGACTTTCTACAAAAACTGTGCTGGTTCAAGCCTGACAGTGATATGAAAGGGAAATCTTTTTGGAAAAAACTTGATTGTTATTGGAAAATTCAACTTTTTCTTCTGAAGCATCCCATGGCCAAAGGCTAGCTCCCTACCAAAGCTAAGCAGGTCCAGCCAGGATGCGAAATGAAAAGACATGTTTTGCAAAAACCTGATTTTTATTGGAAGACGCTTTAGTGAGGCCAGAAGGGGGTAATGCATTGCACTGTAATGCAATACAGATGGTAGCTCATTCTGAGGGGAATTATGAGCAACTCAGGATGTACTGCCACTGCATAAGACCCGTTTTATTAAAATTGCAAAATTCAGTTTTGCTGTAGTGTCCCATGGCCAAAGCCTGACTATCTACCAAAACAGTGCTGGTTCAAGCCTGGCTGAGACATGAAAGGGAAAACTTTTGGAAAAAAACTCTATTGTTACTGGAAGATTCATCTTTTCTTCTGTATTATCCCATGGCCAAAGGCTAGCTTTCTACCAAAGCTAAGCAGGTCTAGCCAGGATGTGACATGAAAGGGAGATATTTTTGGCAAAAACTCGGTTTTTATTGGAAGATGCTTTACTGAGGCCAGTAGGGAGTAATGCAATGCACTGTAATGCAATACAGGTGGTAGCTCATTCTGAGGGGAATTATGAGCTACTCAGGATGTACTGCCATTCCATAAGACCCGTTTTATTGAAAATGTATAAGTCAGTTTTGCTGCAGTGTCCCATGGCCAAAGCCTGACTATCTATCAAAACTGTGCTGGTTCAAGCCCGGCAGTGACATGAAAGGGAAATCTTTTTGGAAAAAACTTGATTGTTATTGGAAGATTCACCTTTTTCTTCTGAAGCATCCCATGGCCAAAGGCTGGCTCACTACCAAAGCTAAGGAGGTCCAGCCAGGATGCAAAATGAAAAGACGTTTTGCAAAAACCTGTTTTTTATTGGAAGACGCTTTAGTGAGGCCAGTAGGGGGTAATGCAATGCACTGTAATGCAATGCACTGTAATGCAATACAGGTGGTAGCTCATTCTGAGGGGAATTATGAGCAACTCAGGATGTACTGCCACTGCATAAGACCCGTTTTTATCAAAAAGCCGTATGTCAGTTCTGTTTTAGCGTCCCATTGCCAAATCCTGCCTACGTACTGAAACTGTGTTGGTTCTAGCCCGGTACTGACATAAAAACGACAACTTTTTTGTAAAAAACTTGTTATTGGAAGATTCACCTTTTCTGCTGTATTATCCTGTAAGGAGCAGTTTTACTGCTAAAACAAAAGTTGAGATCCAACAACCCTGCATTAGAACAATAAAAGTCAATCTGAAGAGAAGATCTCACAGAGAAACTGTAGGACACCGCCCTGACTAAAACCTTCTTCCCCTCTTTACCTCCCCCTTCCCCTGATACACAAAAATGCTTGGTGTCTTTTTAAAGGTCACAGTGTGATTGGTAAAATGGTCACAATATCACTGAAGTCACTGGTAGGGTTAGAAAGATTAAAACATATGAGAATTGTGTTCTCTTTTTGAGTGGTCTCTTCAAAGATATCTGATCCTCTCCCCCAAACTAGGTGTTTGTGTTGCATATATTTACAACCCTTTGTTCTGGTCTGGGTATTTAAGGAAGGGTAGCAGGGCTGCCATTGGGGAACACTCTGTAGCCAGAAAGCCCCATGCAGTGTTGTGTCAGTGTCATAAGAGACACGCACTCACACACACACACACACTGTATGCATTGTGCCAGATATGACTCTTTGAAACTATTTTCATATTACCTTGTAATTGTATTTTATATTCTTATGCTGAAAGTTGTGTACCATGGATTCATGTTTAAGTTCTGTCTGGCCAAAATAAACCTTTGTCTTGATTTACCTTGTATTATTCTGAAACCATTTCTTCCAGTATGGATCAATTCGGAGTACTTTATTTCCGCAATTCTTTTGCCAGAATAGATCAAACCGAGGACCCCTGACTGAAGCATGGAGCGCAGCATGCGGGATAATCTGATTTCTGACTATCACTGTATTAGCAAGTTGCAGCTTTCGTGACTATTACTAAAATTACACTTTTTGTTGAGTAAGCAGGTGCGACCACTTAAAGGTAAAATATTCACTCTGTAATCCTCTGACTAATATCAGAACTGGCTAGGTTGTGATCGTGGGCGGGCGAAACCGGACGCTTCGTCTCTGTGCGATATCGGGTCCCTTGATGAACGAATATTTGAAATTAAGAGATACTAAGAAAAATCAACGATCCAAATTAAATCACAACTAAAATTATGATTAGCTGTTAAGTTACAAACGTCAAGAATTTAACGAAGTCATAAAATTGGAGTCAGATCAAAATTAAAAATGGAGTCAGATTTAGAATTCGATAACAATAAATTGAGGGAATTCAACAGAAGTGCTGAAAAGGCTTACACGCAGAAGTCCTTCGACCAGGCCATTAGATTCCGTTCTTGGGCTAACGGATGGACCTTACAATCCCATGGCCAAAGGCTGGCTCCCTACCAAAGATAAGCAGGTCCAGCAAGGATGTGAAATGGAAGGGAGGCATTTTTTTGGCAAAAACTAAATTTTTATTGGAAGATGCTTTAGTGAGGCCAGTAGGGGATAATGCAGTGCAGTGCAATGCAATGCAGGTGGTAGCTCATTCTGAGGGGAATTATGAGCTACTCAGGATGTACTGCCACTCCATAAGACCTGTTTTATTAAAATTGCACAAGTCAGTTCTGCTGTAGCGTCCCATGGCCAAAGCCTGACTATCTACCAAAACTGTGCTGGTTCAAGCCCGGCAGTAACATGAAAGGGAAATCTTTTTCAAAAAAACTTGATTGTTATGGGAAGATTCACCTTTTTCTTCTGAAGCATCCCATGGCCAAAGGCTGACTCCCTACCAAAGCTAAGCAGGTCCAGCCAGGATGCGAAATGAAAAGACATTTTTGGCAAAAACTCAATTTTTATTGGAAGATGCTTCAGTGAGGCCAGTAGGGGCTAATGCAATGCACTGTAATGCAATACAGGTGGTAGCTCATTCTGAGGGGAATTATGAGCAACTCAGGATGTACTGCCACTCCATAAGACCCGTTTTATTAAAATTGCATAAGTCAGTTCTGCTGTAGCGTCCCACGGCCAAAGCCTGACTATCTACCAAAACTGTGCTGGATCAAGCCTGGCAGTGACATCATAATGCCAGGAACACTCAAGACATCCAGCGCCTGAGGCAGCAAAGCAACCCCAAAACATCAGTGAACCTCCACCATGTTTGACTGTAGGGACATTTTATTTTCTTTGAAGGCCTTGTTTCATTTTCTGAAAACACTAGAATGATACACTTTACCAAAAAGCTCTATTTTATTCTCATCTGTCCACAGAACATTCTCCCAGAAGGATTTTAGCTTCCTCTGGTAGTTTTGGCAAACTCATATCTGTTTTTTTTTTTCACATTAATCAATATAAATAAACTCACAATCATGTTTTAGTAATCATTTTTAGTTGAAACATGAGGACGTTTTAATAGGCTAATTTGTCCCTGTGTTTTAATTCAATTATTTTAAATAGCGACAACCTTTTACTAATTTGTTTCGTTTTTCATATTATCAGAACAAAATACAATGTTCTCATGTTTTAACTAATATAAAGATATGATTTAATAAAAAGTGATCAACAATTTCTTAATTCATTAAGTATATCCAGCACCCATGGACTTCCATGGTAATTTTCCCCCCATACTAAACTCAAAAAAAATCTTGTTTTTTTTTTTTTTTTTTGCCCAAATCCTGAGTTGAGCTTTGTGGGTCACTTTTTTCCCTGTGTTTGGGTAGTTTTTGTTAACCAGATCCTGGGTCAGACATCATAACCCAGGGGTTGAGTTAATCCTCTCTCGTCAGGAGAGAACAGTCCAACTTCGTCAAATTGGTGTATGTCTTCGGTAAATACAGGTTTGTGTACATTTTATTTTATTTAATCATTCATTATTGTGCTGTATATCGTTTAATTTTATGCGAAGCAAAATACAGGGGATGTGAGTCACCTAAACGAGTGTCGTGTCAGTCTTTTCACGTGATGGAAACGCCTGATGCCTTGCATATTGTTTTAGATTTTGATTTAAAATTATGATTAAGATTTTATTCAGATACAGAATATAAATACTTAGGATGTTAAAATATGTTCTCAGAAATGTACATGGATTGTTTATGGACAGGTTGGAGTCAGTAACAGCATATTTGGGCTACAAGTGAAATGCAGGGCCTCGGACTAAAGTTAGAAGTTCCCCCGCTGAACCCAACATGTGTTCTGTCCTATATTTACCCAGTCCTTGGGTTGACAACCCAAACTGGAAAACACTTACCACTAGCCTATATGCACATGCTTTATGAGGCTTCTTCTTGAAGTCCGGACACACCAAGGTAACCATGTCTAGCATTGCTTAGCCATGTCTGCCACCTAGTGGGAACCTAAATCCATTCACCTTGTGTCTATGGACAGGCTGACTGGGTTAACATCCATAATGTCTGAATTAAGGGGATATGCAGGCAGCTGAATCATTTCCTCTGTGCCCCTGGGGAGGAAGTGTTGTACACTCCTCTTTCATCACCCCCACGCGTTGCCTCTGTGGATTAATACAGAACGGAGTACTTCCGTTTAGAGTAGGCCTAACTATGAGCTAAGTAAAACTTGATGTAATGTGAAATCATTTGACATTTATTCCTTTGGAAAACACAGTGGGAATGGGGAGTAGCAATGCTGGATTTGCTTATGGGAAATGAGTGGAAATCCTTAACAGTACTTCCTGAATTACTCAAGATTAGATAGATAGATACGGCTCACATTCATTTTGACCTTGAGATATTCCTGGGTCAAATATATGATGAATTGATATTGATGGTGAATCAATTTGTGAATCAATGTGAACCAATGAGGTCTATGATACCTAGAGAGCTATCTGTTAGCATTCCCATTCATCTTAAAGGCACTTACTTGGCTATAACATACACCTCTGGGAGTATGTGATGATCGGATGATCTTTACTCATATACACTTGTAAGAATGGATTTCACCTGAGAACGAACTCAAGAGATCGAAGCTGCACTAAGACAATAAAACTTCACTCATCTGAATAAGAAAAAACAAGACTCCACCTGACTCAATCTTATCTCCTCCCCTGCCGAGTTCTGACCTCTCACTCTTCCTGCCTCGGAGACCACACAATCATGCAAATCTCACAGATACTGCCACAAGGTGTTTCTTTGACTTTTGGTGTTTCTGGTAAACAGGTTTCATTCCCACATCAGAGGAACAGGTCATAATAAAGACAACAGAGCTCCCCTGGTGTGGGAGATGCTCATAAAGATCTTTTGATAAACATTTGCTGTCATCCCCCAAAGCTAGGTGTGACCATTTGGTCACGAGAAAAGATTCAACCAAAAGCTGCATAAATATTTGGGTGCTAAATGTTTATTGTTCTTTTGTTCTGGTTGGGTATTTAAAGGGAATGGGCAGACCACTCAGGGAAGCCTCTGTATTCAGAACTTCCCACACTGTTGAAGTGTGTCTCTATTGCCAGGTAACAATGACTCTTTGAAACTATTTTTTGTTTTTTTAGAATGATGTTTTATATTGTATGCTGATCAGTTGTGTATTATGGGTTCTTTCTAAATTCCTTTATTTGATATGTTTACCTGGCTAGAATAAACATTAATCTTGATTTATCTTGTATAAGTCTAAATTCCTTTATTCAAGTAGTGTTGCATGCGGAGTTTGTAGGAGTTTCCGTAAATCTTTCTGTCAGGGCAGATTCATACCGAGGACCCCATGACCGGAGCATGGCGCTAAGCATGAGGGGCAATCTGATTTCTGACTGTCACTGTGAAAGAATTGAAAATAATCAAAGATATTTGATTTTGTAAAATGAACAAAGACATTTGCTTTACTGTTTTCAACCCCCATCTCTCTCCAGGAGGGCCATTTGGAATTCCTAAAGACAAAGAAATGCTGAAGGCCTGTAGGCCAAATGTGTGTCACACCTGTAACACCGTGGGGGAAGTTTGGTCTGATTGGTCAGTTTGAATGGCTCATGTTAGGGTTTCAGTCACATGGTCAAGGAATAGATAAAAGAAGATTGTAACTGTTGCTCTGTCTCTTTTTTCTCTGGCTCTCTCTTCTTGGGGGCTCTTTTATTCTCTGGCTCTCTCTTCTTGGGGGCCTTCTCTTTGGCTCTTCTCTCCTTTGCTCTCTTCTCTTCTTTGTCTCTCTCTCTCTCTCTCTCTCTCTCTCAGGTAAAATTCATGCTGGGTACGATTAATGGTATAAGTTTTCATCATCTCATACATTTATTTTGTAACTATTTTAAGTGTAACCGTAACTAGATTTTGTCATTAAATTCTTTCAACTACAAATGATGTGCTAACTAGTTTTGATTTGGTATTGACTTTGAAGAGTTACCTATTGCAATACAATATAGTCACATTATAGCAACGCTCTCCCACATGTTTAGCTATTGTAACTGCGCTTATTTCCGTCGTTGGTATAAGCTGCAGTGGGTGGTAAAGACAAGAAATGTACAGTTTTCTATCATCTTGCTGATAACGTTTCTTTAGTCATTCGGCAACCCTGCAGTCAGAACCGCTGTAGAGGATCCACCTTACAACTGTTATTAACAAGTTGCAGCTCTCGTGACTATTACTCAAATTACACTTTCTGTTATGAGTAAGCATGTGCGACTCACTTAAAGGTAAAATAGTTCACTCTGCAATCCTCTGTAATCTCAGAACTGGCTAATTTGCGTCCGTGAGGTAATGTAATTATAATCGTGAGCATTATCCTCTGAGCGACTCCGGGTCCCATGGAGGAACGAATATTTGCAATTAAGAGATACTAAGAAAATCTAAATTAAATCACAACTAAGCTTATGATCAGCTGTTAAGTTACAAATGCAACTAAATTACAAAGAATTGGAGTCAGATAAAATTATTCATGGAGTCAGATTTTAAATTGGATCTTCACATTTTAATAAATTAAAGTGATTTTTCTAGAAGCACCAGAAAAGACATACACGCAGAAGTCCTTCGACCAGCTGCTGGATTCCTACGTTGGGCCAATCAGCTGGACCTCTGCAGAGGTGAGAGCTGATTCGTCGCTTGTGAATGAGTTAAACTCTTTCTACGCTCGCTTTGAGTGTAATCGCGGCAACGCGACTCCGCCAAGTGGCACGTCAGAAGGAATTACTCAGAGCTGCAACAACCACGTGATCTCTGTCTCGGAGGATGAAGTTCGGAGGTGTGGACGTCAGGAAAGCTGCTGGGCCGGATGGTATTTCAGGCCGTGTTCTGCGGTCCTGTGCTGATCAGCTTGCCGGGTTGTTTACATCTATCTTTAATGAGTCCCTCGCTACATCTGTGGTCCCCACCTCCTTCAAAAAAAATCCACCATCATCCCTGTCCCTAAGAACAGTAAACCCTCTTGCCTAAATTACTATCGTCCAGTGGCTCTCACGTCTATAGTCATGAAGGTATTTGAGAGACTCATTAAAAGCACCATTTGCTCCTTCATTCCTGACACTTTGGAAACTCTTCAGTTTGCCTATCGTCCCAGTAGATCGACTGAAGATGCCATCTCTCATGTCCTCCACTCCTCCCTCACTCACATCGACAGCAAAAGTGGGAACTACGTAAGGCTGCTATTTATTGACTATAGCTCAGCCTTTAACACCATAGTTCCCATTAAGCTAACCGCCAAACTCCTGGATCTCGGCCTGAATTCTTCTCTCTGCCACTGGATTGAGGACTTCCTCACTGGCAGGCCTCAGGTGGTGAGAATAGGCCAGTCCACCTCCACCTCCACCACCCTGAGTGTGGGAGCTCCACAGGGCTGTGTCCTGAGTCCCCAGCTCTACTCTCTCTACACACATGACTGTTTGTCCTCACACAGCTCCACCTCTATCATCAAATTTGCTGATGATACTGTTCTCCTGGCCCTCATTTCCAACAACAATGAGACAGCATACTTGGACGAGGTGGAGCAACTAACATCATGGTGCCAGGACAACTGTCTCTCTCTGAATGTTGGCAAGACCAAAGAAATGATTGTGGACTTCAGGAAGAGACAGCAACGGACATACTCCCCTCTCATGATCAGTGGGTCACCAGTGGAGAGAGTGAGCAGCTTCAAATACCTGGGTGTAAACATCTCCGAGGACCTGACCTGGACTGCTCACATTCAGACACAGGTGAAAAAAAGCCAGGCAAAGACTGTACCACCTGCGCCAGCTGAAGAAAATTCAGGGTTTCACCAGCTATCCTGAAAACTTTCTATTTAGGGGCGATAGAAAGTGTATTAACAGTGCATTACAGCGTGGTATGGGAACAGCACCAGTCATGACTGCAAAGCCCTGCAAAGAGTCGTGCGCTTATCTGAGCGTATCTCAGGGTCAGCTCTCCCGTCTCTGCAGGACGTCTACACCAAACGCTGCAAAGGTAGAGCTACTAAAATCATCAAGGACTCTAATCACCCTGCAAACCCTCATTTCACACTGCTGCCATCTGGTAAGCGCTTCCGAAGCCTGATGGCCAAAACCGAGAGACTCAGGAGGAGCTTCTTCCCCCAGGCCATCAGACTCCTGAACTCAGTCACTTAACATCACGTGACCATCGATATACTGACATTGCACTGCACTTTCTGTTCTTGTTGCTATTGCAAATTGTAGCCTCTTTTTCCTATTTGTAGTGGAGATGAGTGGTACCCGGTGGGGTCTTCTGCTGTTGTAGCCCATCTGCCTCAAGGTTGTGCGTGTTGTGGCTTCACAAATGCTTTGCTGCATACCTCAGTTGAAACGAGTGGTTATTTCAGTAAAAGTTGTTCTTCTATCAGCTTGAATCAGTCGGCCCATTCTCCTCTGACCTCTAGCATCAACAAGGCATTTTCGCCCACAGGACTGCCACATACTGGATGTTTTTCCCTTTTCACACCACTCTTTGTAAACCCTAGAAATGGTTGTGCATGAAAATCCAAGTAACTGAGCAGATTGTGAAATACTCAGACCGGCCCATCTGGCACCAACAACCATGCTATGCTCAAAATTGCTTAAATCACCTTTCTTTCCCATTCTGACATTCAGTTTGGAGTTCAGGAGATTGTCTTGACCAGGACCACACCCCTAAATGCATTGAAGCAACTGCCATGTGATTAGTTGATTAGATAATTGCATTAATGAGAAATTGAACAGGTGTTCCTAATAAACCTTTAGGTGAGTGTATATGTTGTTTAAAATATTTCACAGTTTTTTTTCACCAGATTATCTGTCTGCTAGCTAACCAAACAAAACTTGAACTTGTTGTGTGAAAACATGCAGTAACATTGCTTAATTTAAAGGTAAAGAGTGCAGAGATACAGGTTTAATGTGCAGAGAAAACTGTGTAAGCAGACAGTAAATGTGAATCTCAGAAAAACTGTAAGGAACAAGTCTAGGTTATAGATGCAGGAGAATAACAGCCAAATAAACAGATGGGAATGGACAAAAAATGACTCAAACTAAGGGCTACACAGAGTAACTATAAGACTAAACAAGGAACAGGTGAATCAAATCAAAGGCTTTGGAGGTAGACAAGGAACCAGAGACAGACCAGACCCTGGAGGAGCCAGCACGGGGAGACACCAAGGTGGAGCCAACGGAGGGAGGAGCCAGAGAGTGACCCAGGGAAGGGCTATTAGGATGAAGGCCCATGGTGGAAGCGATGGAGGGAGGGGCCAGGGTGGTTCCAGAAACCTGAGTCAGGAAAAGTGAGACCCAGGTGAAACAGAAGACAAAGAGATATCGAAGGACCAGGAGGCCAAGGCAGAGCCACCGTGACGACGAGCAGCCGAGGTGGAGCCAATGTGCTAGAGGACTGAGGTAGAGCTGGTGGGAGTGAGGACAGAGGAGCCGGAGGGAAGGAAGAAACTGACAAAGCGTAGCCTGAGGCCCAGAAGTCTGTGGCAGGGGTGGAGCGACAACTGACCAAGGCCGGAGGGACGAGGGAGCTTGGTGAAGCCGGAAGGATGACAGTACCAGGTGGAGCAGAGGGAGCGAGTAGCAGACTGGTCGACAGACCGAGGTGGAATAATGGGCTCGAAGCCCTGATGCGGAGCCAGGGTATCAACACACCAAGGTGGAGCTGAGACCCGGAAAGCCCAAAGGTGGTTCCAAGGGCTGAATGGCGTTTTTAGAAGAGGAAAGAGTGAGAGGCTGGGTGGGACCAGTAGCGATGAAGGAGACTTGAGGCTGGGCAGGACCAGCAGAGACTGGAGACCTTGAGACATGACTTAATCCACTTCATCATACCATTTTATGGGACTGGGCACAAAACACTCTCAGCGGCTAGAGTATTTGCGGGACTCCATTCCATGCTATCATACTCAGCTAAAATGCCTTCAATGATGGAAATCTGTGCTGGCTCACGTACATGGTCAGACTCTGTTGTTGGCTCAGGCTCCAGGATGAAAATGGCCTCAGGTGTTGGGTCTGTCTGAGTCTGCAGTGAGATCTGGCTCAAGGTCTGTGGTGGGCGTGGCTGAAGTCTGGCTGGTCTCTGGGTCTGTTGCGGAGATGGCATTGTCCTCCTCTGCAATGCAGATGCTGAGAGGGGAACCACATTGCACCAACACCCACTCCACATATTCTGTAAAACTCCCTTGAGGACCATCCCCAGAGAGCTTGACCATAGTCGAAGTGCATAGACCGTTGTCTGGCCTGGGTAGTGGGTCAGGTGAGCCATAATCTCAGCCTCAGATGTCACGCCCACAGAATGTTGGCTGAACGTCTGATGCAGATGGTACACTTTTCTGGAAACACTTCAGGAATTTCGAAGTCATCATCTGATTGGTTGAATTCTACAGGATGTCTATGAGACAAGTGTGTTCTTTAATGGTCTGCCTAGAAAAAATGCTGTGGCACGCCAACTCCTTGGAAGAACTGTGACAATGAACGCTTACCAGGATCAACTAAATCCTGGATTTTCAAAATCGCTGGATTTTCAAAAGTATGTGACATTTTCAGCTCCATTGTTACAGTAAACTTGCACATTCTTGAATGTATAATTTGTAGATACACTTAGATTTATAGTATGTTATTGCAGGGATTTATAGTATGTTATTGCAGGGACATCGACTTTACATTTTCATGCCTCTAAATATTACGCAGTACAAATCAAACTGTGGTTGTCTTTGGTTGTTTTACATGTCAGTCAAACGTCCTCTTGGGCGGTTCTTGACCAGTGAAAGCTGTGATAGACTCCAGTCCAGACTCCAGACCTTCTGTCGTTAGTCTGAAGGTCTGGCAATGCAAGACTAGGTGAGACAGATCTAAAAACTCACAGGTATGGTGGTCCTCAAAGGAATAATCCTCTTGTGTGAGGCAGAGAAGCTGGACTGCTGGTAGATCCATTATAATCTCTTCTAGGTCTTCTGTTCTTCTGTTCTTCCGTGCTTCTGTTATGGTTGGTTGCAGCAAAGGAAGAGGAGAGGCAGGATCTAAACACAGCAGTCATGTTAATTTAACAATACTTGCGAAAACAAAACAAAAAGCATGTAGGAGCATATCATTGGATAACCACTGGAGAATAACAGCCAACTAAACAGACAAAGAACTGACTAAAAGGCTAAACGAAGAACAGGTGAATTCAATTAAAGAACAAGTTGCTATGACAAACAATGAAACCATTCTAAACCAATTCCATTCCATGGAAAAGGAAACACAGGCAACAAAGAATTACAAACTAAAAGTCCATGAACTGAAACAGAAACTAAATTGAACATTACAGTTATATTTTACAACAAATAAAAAATATATATATATATATATATATATATAGGATAAAGAACATGAAGCCTATAATTTGTGCGTTTATTTATTTAACAACTACAAAAAGATTTGCATTACTCTATTTGTCAGTATAACGGCTCACATATAATGGGAAGTAGATCAAACTGATATAAATTTTGACACATACTTTTAAAACAAAAATCTCAAGCTGGACAGAAGAGGCTTAAATAAAGAAAAACATGACACAGAGACAGGTTCCTCTTACATCACAGCATCCATATGTTTACACTGAATCAGAAATCCGTTGTTTACAAAGATGCATAAATCACAGTCAATGTGAAGGTGGAGGATTTGGACTTCAAAAGGAAACGCAGGCCTGCGGGTCAGGATGGAGCCGTGTTATGATGCGTTTCCTTTTAGATAAAGCTCTCCATGTGGGCCGCAATAATGAGGTGGCAGGAAAAACGTCCCGTATGGCTCTAAACATGGGGAAATGAAGAGATTAAACCTCCCGTGCCCAGTAAAACAGACTCTTGGATCTCTGCTAATGAGTCCACACACATCTTAGGCTCATTACGATACTTTGTCATACACACTCATTCAGGGTGTCTAAAATTGCTTCTGCTCTCGCCATAAGAGCAACCAAGTCTGTGGTTTTGCTTGAATTGTGGTGTTGTGATTGATCAGCTCTGACTGTGGAGCACATTTGTCTAGTTTTCAACTCTCGGGCCAAACACGTTCATCACTGAACGAAAACAAACGGGCAGAGTTTGCAGTAAACGTTTCCTGCTGGTTAAATCCTGCTCATTATGTCTGCTATGTATTTCACAAGAGCTGTTTTACAAGCCCAGAATCAGTTAGATAAATTGTAATTCCTATGCATAAATATTGTGGCAATGCCAGGGGAAAAAAAACTTACACAAAAAAATGTACACAAATCTAAGGTGGTTAGCTAGTCTCCCAACTGGGTTAACTGCTCTGTTTTGGTGGTTCCAGTGTTTCAGAGTTGTCTGATGGTCAGGCTGGGAAACCAGCACATTACCTAATAAGCTGGGTATTTCAGCAAAGATATGTCACATTGTGTGAATTGATTTTTATTGTGTCTAAACAATATGTCCACAATGTTGTGTTAATGGGTTTGTTAGGCTGCACAATAAAAGGCTAGTTTAGCATGCTAACCACATAACTGAAAACCCAAAACAAAGAAATCAGCCATCAGTGCGTTCGTCATATCATGGTGTAATCTTGCATGGCTTCACACTTCAACATTTGCAAAATAAAAAAATTATGCTGTGTTCAAGATGAAATTGCTGCAATTATGAGACAACCATATTTGACACAGAGCTGCTATCTATGGCATCACTTATAATGCAAAAAAATGAAAATAGAGAATTGTTACGAAAAAAACAAATTAAAGTACACCACACCAGGTAAAATCATCTAAATCATGTGACTGAAATAGGCATTAATGCTGCCTTCACGTGCTATCGGAAATGTCCTACTTCCCACTTCAGAAGTCGTGATTACGAGCTTGTTGCATTCAAATGCTTTGTTGTGGGAATGAACAGGAATCATGGAGGACACCAGGTTTATTCTTGCCTATTTATTGGGAAAATCTCATTAAAACCAAAATTATATGTAGCGTCGCATGCACTGACAACAATAAACATTTACAATGCCAGATTCTGCAATTTCAGCCAAATGCAGGCAATTATTGCCGTGTATAAAACATACAATATCCTACGCTTCAAATGATTACTTGTGTATGTAAATATGCACTATAAATGACAAGACTAGACAATCTAGCTGTTTTGGGGTAAAAACTAATAAATCATATACCTGTCACAGCAGTAGTTCTCCACGCCACCATGTTTAAAGTTTATGGCACGCCCATCTCGGGAATTTGGGTATCAAAATTATTTCTGAACTTCCCAGTGTGTTCCCAGTGTGACACGACATTGTTTAAGTGCAATTATTACCTCAGAAACTCGTGTCTATGATAATTCCGACACAATGCAGCATTAGCCTCTGATATTTAGTGTTTTTAGGAGATGCCGCTGCCTTTATCTGGTTGAAGTCAAAAAAGATTTCCAACTTACGAGTTAAAGAATTTTCAACTTACAAGATCAAATAAGACATGAACACATTTACTACTGGGAAATTTGTAATTCCTGTAATTTACAACATCATGCACATTTTACTCAGTGGATTATTATAATGGTGACAAGGAATTTAAGAATCACAGTTCACATTTTAAAGTTATTCATCAGTTTTGAACCTGACCCTGAATTACTATTTTAATTATTCTCAGAATTGGAAAAAAATGCCCCCCAAAAAAGCGTCAGTAATGAAATGTCATTTAAAGAAACAAAGTTCTGTCTAAACTGTTCGTAAAATCATTCCTTATTGCACTAAATTAAATCCTCAACATTCACATTTACAGAAACATTTTTTTAAACAATTTACACAAACTTTGCTTGTATTAGAGTGTTATTGATTAAAATTGTAGCATTTAGGGAACACAATGATTAGTTGCAGATTGAGAGGAGGATGATGAGTGCTGCGGTCCAGCTTAGAGCCAGAAGTGGATGTTTGTTGACGGAGAGCGTCCCATCAGTCACACTGTCTTGAGCCCCACACTGGGAGCAATCCGACCCACACAGCGAACACACAGACATGTGCTGTCTCATCTCAGATGTGTAGGACCGCACTGTCCTCCGTTCTGCAGTGGATAAGTGAATGAAACAAGGAACTTGAAACACATACTGGAACAGAACAGCATATGAAGGACCATGAATTTGATTGTTTGGAGCAATTATTTAAAGAGTCTTACGGGGCTCATAGTAGTCATAGATCATCGTCACAGCATCTTGGACATTGGCTACCTTAAAGTCCATTATAGTGGATATTTCAATGCACTTTTCGAATATGGTCACCTGTGAGAGAAAAGATGATAAAACTGAAAATACAGCCACGAACCATCTGATGTACAAAAACACAAATAACCAAATAAACCATAATGAGAACAAAAACAAAACCAAACAGTTGATGCACCCCACTGACTTCCATAGTAGGGAAAAAAAAATAAAGTCAATGGGGACCATCAACTGTTTGGTTACTGACATTCTTCAAAATATCTTCTTTTGTGTTCAACAGAAGAAAGAAGCTCATACAGGTTTGGAACAACATGAGGGTGAGTAAATGATGACAGAATTTTCATTTTGGGGTGAACTGTCCCTTTAAGTAAATAAGTTGCTAAGAGGAACTCACTGTGTCTAAGTAAAGTATAACTCGTCCTGAAGGCGTCTCTACTCTTCTGACTATATCATCTATCTGGACACCATCTTGCGCCAAACTGAAGCCTGTGAGTAAACCCACGTCCAGTATGGCCATACACCGTCTGACTCGGGCCCAGGCCTTCCCTCAGCCTTAAAGAAATGGCAAAAAAAAATTATGCTTTCAGACAAATTTCTACTCAAAAGTGATTCCATAAATATCTATAGTGGCCCCAAAAAGTATTAGGACATAAATACTTTGAATTTTATGATTTACATTATGACATACAATTTTGCTAGTTGTCTAATAAACCTGGCATTGTATATTATGATTATTGATGTCTCTTTGATGAATTGCTTCCTCTTTTCTGCTAAATGCATAAATGTAAATATTGATAATATAGAATATATCTTATTGATGTCGACACTGATGTTGCTTTTTACATCTATAAAAAGACTGCTGTTTATTAATATTGTACTTTTATTATCTTATTGGTAAATGTGCTACTTATTTGTATTTAACCAAGCTGTATATTCCTTCTTTTCTTCCTAATAAAATAAGACAAAAATGGTAGATTTATTTAAAGGTTTATTAATGTACAGTGTCCTTTTAATGAAATAAATAAATGCCACATGTTTTAAAATTTTGTTATATAATGCAAATACATTTTCAATTGCAGCTCAAATTGTTTGGTGCCACTGTATATTGTTTTGTAAATTTATTTTATTTATTTATTTTATTTTTATTAATGATTTAAATGTGTGTATACACAAACAAACACATGTGTGTGTGTGTGTGTGTGTGTGTGTGTGTGTGTGTGTGTGTATATATATATATATATATATATATATATATATATATATATATATATATAATATTATCAACGTCAACAAGTAATCTTATTAAATAATCGTGATAATTTTTCCATAATCAAGCAGCCCTATTGTTTTATTGACTTTAATCCCATTTTTTGGTGCTGATGAAATAATTTTGGCAAAAAGTGAGCCGTGTGTGTGTTCAGTCCATCCGCTCACCTGAAACATATGTGAAGGTCTACACAGAAACTCCTCACTGTCCATTACGTCTATATACAAATAAAAGGCTTCATCTGTGTGCACATCACGCCGTCTGAGAGACAATCTCGGGGTTATCACGTTGTAAAACACAGAAAGCTGAAACAGTAAGAGAGAATGAGTGATATCGCTTCATAAAGTAACAGCACGTCTCTCCTCAACAAGTCAGACAGTCTGAGGAATCATTCACATCTGAAGTACAAATGAACAAACATCAGGTCATCTTCTGGACAATGTTTTACTGTTTCACTGCTTCTCAAAGCAGCTCAAGATGTTTAGTCAGTGTCAGAATCTGGGCCTGTTTATGTGACCCATGGCGAGCAATCAAAGGTTTAATTACACACTGGACTGAGAGAGAGGGATCCGACTGCTGATAACAACAGAATATTTTTCCCATTACGTCTCTTTTTATCTTTATGGGGTTTCAGTTATTCACAGCTTGCAATACCTTGCTGTTTGACAGGTGATAGTTTGATCCTGCAAAATTGTCAAGACGGTCCACTTGTTGTTCAACTAGCAACTTACTTTTTGTTGTTTTGTAGCTATAATATAAGTTTTTGTACCAGACCAAATTCTCTCAACCAGGGTTTTAGTGTGCTAACAGAAGTTTCTATATTAAAGGCCTGCCGTGTGTGTGTATATATATATATATATATATATATATATATATATATATATATATATATATATATATATATATATATATATATATATATATATATATATATATATATATATATATATATATATATATATATACACACACTCACCTAAAGGATTATTAGGAACACCATACTAATACTGTGTTTGACCCCTTTACGCCTTCAGAACTGCCTTAATTCTACGTGGCATTGATTCAACAAGGTGCTGAAAGCATTCTTTAGAAATGTTGTCCCATATTGATAGGATAGCATCTTGCAGTTGATGGAGATTTGTGGGATGCACATCCAGGGCACAAGCTCCCGTTCCACCACATCCCAAAGATGCTCTATTGGGTTGAGATCTGGTGACTGTGGGGGCCATTTTAGTACAGTGAACTCATTGTCATGTTCAAGAAACCAATTTGAAATGATTCGAGCTTTGTGACATGGTGCATTATCCTGCTGGAAGTAGCCATCAGAGAATGGGTACATGGTGGTCATAAAGGGATGGACATGGTCAGAAACAATGCTCAGGTAGGCGTGGCATTTAAACGATGCCCAGTTGGCACTAAGGGGCCTAAAGTGTGCCAAGAAAACATCCCCACACCATTACACCACCACCACCAGCCTGCACAGTGGTAACAAGGCATGATGGATCCATGTTCTCATTCTGTTTACGCCAAATTCTGACTCTACCATCTGAATGTCTCAACAGAAATCGAGACTCATCAGACCAGGCAACATTTTTGCAGTCTTCAACTGTCCAATTTTGGTGAGCTTGTGCAAATTGTAGCCTCTTTTCCCTATTTGTAGTGGAGATGAGTGGTACCCGGTGGGGTCTTCTGCTGTTGTAGCCCATCCGCCTCAAGGTTGTGTGTGTTGTGGCTTCACAAATGCTTTGCTGCATACCTCGGTTGTAACGAGTGGTTATTTCAGTCAAAGTTGCTCTTCTATCAGCTTGAATCATTCGGCCCATTCTATTCTGACCTCTAGCATCAACAAGGCATTTTCGCCCACAGGACTGCCGCATACTGGATGTTTTTCCCTTTTCACACCATTCTTTGTAAACCCTAGAAATGGTTGTGCGTGAAAATCCCAGTAACTGAGCAGATTGTGAAATACTCAGACCGGCCCGCTTGGCATCAACAATCATGCCACGCTCAAAATTGCTTAAATCACCTTTCTTTCCCATTCTGGCATTCAGTTTGGAGTTCAGGAGATTGTCTTGACCAGGACCACACGCCTAAATGCATTGAAGCAACTGCCATGTGATTGGTTGATTAGATAATTGCATTAATGAGAAATTGAACAGGTGTTCCTAATAATCTTTTAGGTGAGTGTATATATAGAGGCCTGTTTCACACACACACTGTATCTGCTGTGCATGACATCTGTTTTCATCACAATGTACTGGGGCAGATGTTGAGTTTAGACATACCTGAAACAGAGCAATGCCTTTACCCTCTGCCACCACTTCAATGTCAATCCCCTCATTTGGATCAATCTGTAGAGGCAAACCAAACATTAGCATGCTTCGCTTAGCAGATCTTGACAAATTACCAAGGTCGCAAGCAGTCAGCTAGTTATTTGCAATGATCACTTTGAAAAGAAACAGCACACATGCCAAAGTTCAATACTTTTGAGTTATACAGTACTGTTCAAAATGTGGATCAGTAAGTTTTTTTAAGTAGTCTCTTTTGCTCACCAAGACACCATTTATTTGATCAAAATGCTGCATAATATCATTGCTCTGCTGCACCCATGAATGCGTAGCAAAGTTCCTGGATCATTAACCAGAAATGAGAGTATAGTCTCTAGCCATATCCGAACTTTAATTTTTGGCAGTGGTTAAGTGAAAATAACATTTTCTTAGCGATAGATGCTATTCACAGTAAGTGAAAATAGTGATATATTCTGTAAGACTAGGAAAACTTGCATAATGCCAGAATGTCTGGTTGAGGAACTAACTATCTGAGAAAATAAAGGAAATTAGCATCTAAACTCACTCATTCATTTAGCATCCCCATCGGAGACGACATCACGCTGAGTGAATCATCTAAGAATGACTTTAATTTACATGCCTTTCTTTTCCCTGCCTCTAAAATCAAAATCTATATGGTTTAATGTGAATTCTCATAATACAATATTATACATGTTTGATATTGTTTGAAATGTCTCACTGCGATTGGTACAAAGATCTCATCCCCACTGAAGTAAGCAAGAATATAATAAAGGTTTTAAGAAGTTTAGAGACATTTTGCTAAAAACAGTGGCTGTGGCTGTCGGCCATTTGGTCTTCTAACAATACAGGCATATGGGAGAGTGATTCAATTGAAATTCCCATTGTTAACACATGTTTACATTTGAAAGAGATTTACATCTTGATCTGATATTTAAGGAGATGTTTCAGAAAGGAGATGTTTCAGAAAGACACTCAGCGTTATATAATTTTAAGAAGTCAGGTATCCATATTTCATTCTTTACTTCAGAGTATTTGATGTTACGTATGGACTAGCTTTGAATTGATTATGTAATCGCCGTTATACATTTACCTGACTGTTAATAAATTGTTACATTTTGGTCTATTCTGATTTACTCTGGAATTATTAACCATCTCTAGCAGGACTACATTATGAACGGGTATAATTTCAACCAAGGATTAAACAGAATAATTAAATCGTAACTATTAAATATAAATGACCAAATAACCAATTGGCATTTTAACCTAAATTAGAAATTATGATTAAATGGAGTCAGATAAAGATAAATTAGAAAAATTAAATCCTTTTGCCCAACTGAAAACACCGAACGCGCAGCGACCTTCGACCTCGGATCGTTACCCTCATTGGAACGATTTTAGCGGGCCCTACAATTCTATTTACACCATGTAAAAGTAGCAGTTCTTTGCAATATGTGTAAATAGTCATTAGATGCTATTTATACTTTATTTTGACAGATACATATTATTTTCACTTCAGTATTGTTGTAAATGAACAGGATGCAATAATAACATAGTGTAAATGTTTATATTTATTAAAATTATTACAAACCCGATTCCAAAAAAGTTGGGACACTGTACAAATTGTGAATAAAAAAGGAATGCGATAATTTACAAATCTCATAAACTTATATTTTATTCACAATAGAATATAGATAACATATCAAATGTTGAAAGTGAGACATTTTGAAATGTCATGCCAAATATTGGCTCATTTTGGATTTCATGAGAGCTACACATTCCAAAAAAGTTGGGACAGGGAGCAATAAGAGGCCGGAAAAGTTAAATGTACATATAAGGAACAGCTGGAGGACCAATTTGCAACTTATTAGGTCAATTGGCAACGTGATTGGGTATAAAAAGAGCCTCTCAGAGTGGCAGTGTCTCTCAGAAGTCAAGATGGGCAGAGGATCACCAATTCCCCCAATGCTGCGGCCAATAATAAATTCAGAGAATCTGGAACAATCTCTGTGCGTAAGGGTCAAGGCCGGAAAACCATACTGGATGCCCGTGATCTTCGACCCTTAGATGGCACTGCATCACATACAGGAATGCTACTGTAATGGAAATCACAACATGGGCTCAGGAATACTTCCAGAAAACATTGTCAGTGAACACAATCCACCGTGCCATTCGCCGTTGCCGGCTAAAACTCTATAGGTCAAAAAAGAAGCCATATCTAAACATGATCCAGAAGCGCAGGCGTTTTCTCTGGGCCAAGGCTCATTTAAAATGGACTGTGGCAAAGTGGTAAACTGTTCTGTGGTCAGACCAATCAAAATGTGAAGTTCTTTTTGGAAAACTGGGACACCATGTCATTCGGACTAAAGAGGACAAGGACAACCCAAGTTGTTCTCAGCGCTCAGTTCAGAAGCCTGCATCTCTGATGGGATGGGGTTCATGAGTGCGTGTGGCATGGGCAGCTTACACATCTGGAAGGCACCATCAATGCTGAAAGGGATATCCAAGTTCTAGAACAACATATGCTCCCATCCAGACATCGTCTCTTTCAGGAAGACCTTGCATTTTCCAACATGACAATGCCAGTCCACATACTGCATCAATTACAACATCATGGCTGCATAGGAGGTGGATCCGGGGACTGAAATGGCCAGCCTGCAGTCCAGATCTTTCACCCATAGAAAACATTTGGCGCATCATAAAGAGGAAGATGCCACAAAGAAGACCTAAGACAGTTGAGCAACTGGAAGCCTGTATTAGACAAGAATGGGACAACATTCCTATTCCTAAACTTGAGCAACTTGTCTCCTCAGTCCCCAGACGTTTGCAGACTGTTAGAAAAAGAGGATGCCACAGTGGGAAACCTGGCCTTGTCCCAACTTTTTTGAGATGTGTTGATGCCATGAAATTTAAAATCAACTTATTTTTCCCTTAAAATGATAAATTTTCTCAGTTTAAACATTTATGTCATCTATGTTGTATTCTGAATAAAATATTGAAATTTGAAACTTCCACATCATTGCATTCTGTCTTTATTCACAATTTGTACAGTGTCCCAACTTTTTTGGAATCGGGTTTGTAAATGGATGCCACCTTAATGGGACAGTAAGAGCCCTCTCTACACCTACCCCTCCCAATAAATGCTTTTATTATCATTAAACATTTCGTTTGACACTTTATTTCCACCTCTTAGAACCTTTTCTTAATTTTTATTGAAAGTAAATGCCTTTCCGATGTGATATGTGATGGGAAAAGGGAGAAGAGCGAGCTCTGTAAAAGGTGGATTTGAACCCAGGTCGCTTGCGTCAAAACCTAGATCCTTAAGTGTCTTTTTTTTTTTTTTTACTTATTTGGCCCAATCAGGCATTGTTAGGTGGAGCTAGTGCAAATAGCACTTGCCAACAATGCACGCTATTTACACTTGGTGTAAATAGACAACTTTTTTTGCAGTTTAATATGTTAAACATCTTAAATGCAATTCACGCAGCATTCAAGAGATCAAGATTCAAGATTCAATCTTGAATCTTGAATCCTTGAATCTTGAATCTTGAATCTTGAATCTTAAATGCAATTCACGCAGCATCCATTTTTCCCATCATCCTTTAGTTAATCAAATGCTTTTAAACCATTTATACCAAAGCGCGACAAGACACAAAAAGAGTGTGTTACTACTGCATGGCGTGCAAGTCTGTGAACCTCCTGTCTGTGACACACACACACACACACACGTGCACACAGAAAGCCGTTCAGACAGCACCTGAACAGACAAAAACACACTAAATTATGCCAAAATGCTCGCTGAGAAAATGGGATGCGTGTCAGATCCAGGTCATATGCGGCAGGTCTTCACTTTATGCAGTGAAGACTGTGACATGTTTGATAACTTTATTCAATTTCTGTATATATATCTACCTGAAAATCTTAAAGCACTGTTTACAAGGTTACATGGGTCAAAAACTATAAAAAAAAATGTTGTATTTTGACAACCAGTAACCAGCCTGACTGGGCCAATAGAAAACAATTATAAATAGAGCAGATAAATGTGACATTTATTTTGTTATAGTATTTAAAGCCTAATAAATGTTAAAGAATGCTGGCTTTCAATTATACTGTAAAGGTGAATAAATATAATTAATGGCTAAAATTGAGGGGACATTTTTCAATTTCACTGAGACATCAGTAGCAGTATTGGTATCCGTGAAACTGGCCTTCTTTTATAAAAAGATTCCATTTAAATAAATATTTAAAATATAGGCGTCTGTCTTTATGTAGTTTCTATGTTAATTTGGAGATTAAATGTGTAATTATTACAATATAAAAATATATTAAAAACCTAAAAATGTTTTTAAAAATGTTAATTTTTAATCGATTGACAGCACTAGAAATATTATTACATTTTAAAACATCTGTGTTCTATTTTAATATATTGTAAAATATAATATATTCCTGTGATCAAAGCTGAATTTTCAGCATCATTACTCCAGTCTTCAGTGTCACATGATCCTTCACTAATCATTTGCTGCTCAAGAAACATTTATGATTATTAACAATGTTGTCAAACCATGATAATTTTTTTCCAGGAATATTTTATGAATAGAAAGTTCAAAAGAACAGCATTTATTTGAAATAGAAATCTTTTGTAACATTATTAATGTCTTTACTGTCACTTTTGATCAATTTAATGCATCCTTGCTGAATAAAAGTATTGATTTCTCTGAAAAGAAAAATCATTTGAATGGTAGTTTATGTTAGCACAGCTCTAGATCTGTGTATTATATACATACATGCAGGTCTTGGCTCTGTTGCACCAGGTAATTGGATCTGTCAATGTTGAACATGTTGGCACCGTTCACTGAGATGGTGAGATCCACAAACTCGCCGTTGTTGATGGTGGCGTAGACTGACAGCGCTTGCAACGCCATCACCGTATCCTGACAATAAAGAAAAACACAGAGCAGATATTATAATAAAGCTTCAGAACTGATCAAAACAACAAAAAGGGCATTCAATGACGGGGATAAATTGGATAAACATGTATTAAAACTGTACATAGATTCTGTTTTGATTTCAAGTGTTAAAGGCAGATGTGGTCTTCTCTCAGGTGCATCTGTGTCACAGAAACCTCACATTCAATCACCTGCCACCTGGTAAATAACACCGCACATGTGCAGAGCAGAGCACAAAAACAGCCACACATCCTTTCATCTTTACATTCTCAAACAAATACCGCCAGGACTCTCTTGGCAACTCTCTTCAAGTTGGTGTGTCAAAGCAAGGGGCTTCAACACAAGCAGAGCGCTTTATCAAAGCTTGCGTCCTGGAAACTACTAGTCCTCATTGAGGTTAGTGTTCCTGACAGAACGCAGGCCGCTCGCAGCCAGACATCCGGGTTAATATCATAAGTACATTTTTTTATCTCACTTCGATGGCCTCTCACATATCTTGATTTCCAATTGAAACGTTCGCCTGCCAGCAAATTCATCTCCCTGAATCAATGGGTTAGATCAAAGATGTGTGTAATCATAAACACTGGGACACTCATTAATTCCTCAATAGATGTTAAAGCCTCTTTACTTTCTTTAAGGTATATTTTCAGGTTCATTTGTTTTCAACTTGCCCCTCTTTAAAAAAAGTAAAAACCAGAGGCACTTACAATGGAAGTGAATGATAATGGAATCTGCATTCACATAGAGCAGCAAAACCAGGTGTAAACAGAATAAGGCCTTGTTTATGCCTGGTATTAAGATGTGTTTTGGTCAGTCAGATCACAAGTGGACGACGTTAAATACAGGTGTAAACAGGGTCTAAGTCGTTTTGAGCTTGTCCACTTTCGACCCCTTCTAGAGATAGTGGACAGCGCGCTTGACTGGATTGCTTTCATAGTGTAAACGCTCATTCGGTCGAATGCGTTCGAACAGCCACTAAAAGACCGTCTTCTCTCCGCCCATTGACCAAACAAATTTGGTTTGAAGCCAAAACATACCACACACAATGTTCTCTAACCATTCCTGACACACACTCACAGCGTTACGCAATGGTTTTGCAGCTACCAGAGCAGAAACGAAAGCTGACTCACCGATCTCATGATTCAATTCAATTATTATCATGTCAACGATTCGATTGCATCTGATATATCACGATGTGTTGCATCCTCAATTTTTAATATTTCTTATTTCTATATACATTTTTGTCAATGAAAACAAGCAGTCAGATATATGAAATCCTTTTATTTGATCTGCTCCAAGAAACAACACTTCCTGAATGTAGCAAACATCAAACACAAACAGAACACAGCAGATGACAGAACCATTTAGAATTAACAAACACTCGCAGGCACACACATGCATGCACACACTCGCACGCACATTTTCACGCTGTAAATGTTAAAATAGTGGGTGCGGGTTTTTTTTATTACTCACTTTTGTGTTTCGCCTCCATTCTAGGCTAGTGCAAGAAGCACGTATCTGATGAATGATGTCAGAGAAGCATCAGTACGCCATAATCAATTATGTCTACTGTCTCGATGTAGAATCGGCCACGTCCATACCGAGAATGGCCAACCAATTAATCTCAACACCACTACTCTCCGTATAGTTTTCCATCAGGCGTGTTCAAATGTAAATTGTGCAAGATTATTTTGTCCATGAGCAAACATACATTTACCTTCCCACAGACCCTCCCCTCAAAGAAATCAGGACAGAAGTGGTTGAAAGTGGACAAAAGAGATGGATTAAAACTACCAAAACGCATCTTAATACCAGGTGTAAATAGGGCCAGTGTTAATATGATTTCAGTATGGAAAAAAAATGCTTACTAATCTCTTTTGTTTAAAGTTCAAATAATTGTTTTTAGAGAAAACTAATGTAAGTGCTTTAAATTAATAATGTAAGTTCCCAAAACTGGCCTTATTCACTTCCATTGTAATACAGTCTTAGATTCATTCCAGGAGCCTGAATGCCTAAAAGTGTGGTCTACATTCTGTCATTCTGTCCCATATAAAGTTTCTATTGTCTTTCGTGAGTTGAGCGTGTGTTTGACATGTACCTGAGTGGATCCGTATCCCCCGAGATGGTTTCTTTGCTGACTGAGCCACTTTATCAGACTAAATCCTTCATCCATTAGTTTCAGTCTGTACATGGAGAGCAGTACATATGCAGATATCTCAATTTCAGCTGAACGTGGCTGCCAGGAATTCTGCAAGATTTCGCCTGGAGATCTCCAAGTTGGCACTCCATCTGAAAGACCCAGAATGCAGCATCACCATCCAACTATTATAAACACATTAGCATTTAACACATTTTACTGTGCCAGGTACGGCACTCATCCATAACAGTACAGCTGGTCGCCACACTGTGTGGAATTAAAGGAAACTTATGGGCTTCATGTATGTTTCACATCTGTGGCATGCTTTCGATTACCACAGACAATAGTTTCACCCCCAGAGAGTGTATGCAGGATATATTTACCAACAACTATTGCTCTGTTCAGCAGCTGGGTGAGGGCAGATGGAGCGGTGGTGCTGCTGGCCAGTGACAGCGCATAGGTGACTAAAGACAGGCTGTAGTTACTGGAGATTCCCTGAGCCAGCTGAGACTTCAGAAAACTCAAGGCAGAAGACACATTGGCTTCATATGTCCTCTACCAGGAGACACAAAACAGTCAGTCAGTCAATCAGTCTGTCTGTGATTATCTATCTATCCGTCCGTCCGTCCGTCCGTCTATCTATCTGCTGTCTGAACTCACCTTGTATCCGGCGTCCTCCAGAAGCGCAATGAGGACATATGCTGTAAGAGACACAGGTCCATCCAGACCTCCCTGGAGCTCTGTGTGGATGACCCGACCCGGCTCTCTGAATGACCCGTCAGAGTCCTGCTGGACAGACAGCCAATATGCTGTCCTCTGCATCACCGTGGGGTCAATGGCTATGAAGTCCCGAGCCTGGAGGAAACACCTGAGCACGAACGCTGACAGCCTGAATATCACAAAGCACACCACCAGTCAATCATACACTCGATTTGTGTTTGTTTTCATTTTTAATGCATCGGTTCTGAAGTTAGTACTGAACTGGAAAGATAAATTAAGATACATAATTTTTACTCCCAAATTAGAATTTACTATGTTTCTGGGGTAGAGTTTAAGGTTTGATGTATTTTTATGTATACCATGTGCTGCCAGAATAATCACTGTCTCCAAAAGCACTGAAGGAGCCATCAAGCCTTTGGTAGGAAAGCTCACGCTCATACGCTGCAATCAAACAGAACAGAAGTGTTAACTCAAGGACTTCTGCTGTGTTTCTCAGGACTAGAAGACTTCACAACACTCACATTCCATCATGTAGCTCATAGCCTTGCTTCTGGTCTGTTCCTCGGCTTGCTTGGTATTTCTCAGATACTCAAGAACATAAATATTTGGAGCAAAATGGATCATGTTCTGCTCACCACAACCGTGAAGGCATCTCAATGAGAGAGTCCAGATTTCCAATGGATGGGCCCAGAATGTCACCTTCAACATAGACACATATAGAAGAGGGTCAGATGAGATGTTTGCACTCAAAAGAAGCCTGATAGCAGCCAGAAATCCTCTTACAATAGAAGCACAGAGTGAGGACACATACCCACAGCAGATACAGTGGCCCTCTGACTGTCAGGAACCACATCCACAGGAAAACTAAATGCCATCGTCCTAGACACCGTGTTCTGGTTCAGGTGAAACTCCAGAAACAATGTTTGAGTTGACGACTTCTCCTGTCCCTCTGGCTAGAGAGAAATCATTCAACACAAAAAAGATTTTAGAAGGATTCTCTACTTTCCCGGCTGTTGCAGATAAAGATAATATAGAATAATCAAAAATAATGAGATTTTAATTTCTATTGTCATGAAAAAAAACAAAGTAAATGCAAAAATAAATTGCTGTACTGTCTTTAATAATAATAATAATAATAATAATAATAATAATAATAATAATAATAATAATAATAATAATAATTATTATTATTATTATTATTAATATTAATATATTATTATGTATGTATGTGTGTGTGTGTGTGTGTGTGTGTGTGTGTGTGTGTGTGTGTGTGTGTGTGTGTGTGTGTGTGTGTGTGTGTGTGTGTGTGTGTGTGTGTGTGTGTGTGTATATATACACACATACACACACGTTACAAATTTTGGAATAAAATGCTAAAATAAATTGTTGTACTATCTTTATTTTTTTAAATAAAAATATCAACTCATTACAGATTTTGCTTTGCTGTCATAAAAATAAAATCATCAAAAATACTGAGGAAAAATTTCTAAAAATGTCCAGATGCATTACTAACAACCATAAGAGGAGAAAATGTGCTCAATTGTCAAGAAAATAATTTCAAAATGCTGTCTTCAGTTTATTTAAATAAAAACTTAAATATTGCTTTGCTCTAAGAAATATAAAATCATCAAAAAATAATGAGAATGTCATAAACCCATAAACCCACTCTCAAGAAAATAATGTGTAAATAAATAATGGTCCTAAAAACAAACAAACACACTTTTCTTTTAGAATAGGAAGTTTTTGTAATTATGCTGGCATGAATCACCTTGACAAGAACAGTCTTGTAAACCCAGTCTGAAGAGTAGATGGATGTGGCTTTGACAGAGATGGGAATCTCTCCCACCGCTGTGGTTCTGATGGGGAACAGGAGTGTCGTAATGTTCTGACTCAACACCAAGACTTTCCTCACATTGTTTATAGAAAATTCTCTATTGTCTGGTGACACAAATTCAAACGCCGGACTCTCTGCAACAACAACCAACACCTGTGACGGGCAAAGACATGAAGAGAGCTGCATTCAGAAGACTATAATTCACTTACAACAGAACAACCTACAGTAAGTGTTAAAGTCAACATGAAACAGCATTCGCAAGATATTTTACTTTCATTTAGCTGTGCTCCAGAGTTTAATATTGCGAGTCAGGGGTTTGTTCAAATAATTAGAGCAACAATAATAATGCTAATAAAAATGTAAAAATGTAAAAATGTAAGTAATAAAAAAAAATATTTTAGAATTTTACAAAAATTATGGAAGTGTTACTTTTGAATGTTCTATGAGCATTCTAAAACAAGTAGTAACATTTAAAAAATGTGAGACGAATGTTCAACTAAAATTCTATTAAAGGTGTATAAATTAAATGTTTGTGCTAAAGTTTTGAGAACATTATTAAAGACCAGATAACTGTGAACAAACATTCTATTAATGTTACTGGAAGAATGTTTGTTCATAAATTTGAGAGAGCATTGCCAAAGTTCTGAGAACATTCCCTGTTATCTGTTTCACAAACAACAACTCTCACCTCCAAATCTTGATTCATATAGTTAAATAAATTGACTTCCAGCAGTAGCAGTTCCCCACGGATCAAGAACGCGGGGAGATTCAGTGACAGGAAGAAATCTTTGCTCACGGTCAGCTGGGAAACAAACTACTTTTTAATAATCAGTTATATTTATTAATATTCAGTGATAGGTAAACTGTACACGATGCATAACCTCTGCAGGGGCGCTGATGCCCAAACCCAGATTCTCTGACATCACGATGGCAAAGGCCACCCAAGAGGTCAAGCTGTCCGGCACGGTCACCGGGAAGGAAGCCGAGGCAGAATTACTAAAACATAAGAATTAAAAACAGACATAAATAAGCCAGTTGCTTTCATAAAATGAATGTGGGTATAGAGAACTTTGGGAATTTGATGAGAAACATTTGAATTCATATTGTGATATCTAACGTTTCATTGTATCTTGGTAATAAGAGCACAGTTTGAGAAATTGTTTCTCAAACTGAAATACAGGATGACTGTGACAGGATGATACTGCGCTCTTCTTTTTCTTTTTTTTTTTAGGGAAAAAAAAAAATTGGTCTTCAAAAGTCTCCATTTACTTTCCATTTCATCTCAGTGCTGTCTACAAGAAATGATTAAGATATTAAAGAGATCTCAGAGATTATTGTTTTTTCATTCCTAAGTGATTGCATACTGTAAACAATCAAAGTTATTGATCAGAAGTTGCTTGTTCATAGCTCAGAAAGTATTTTTAATATAGTTAGGTATTATCCTAGTAAAAATCAGCTCAAAGATAGACATATTCCCGTCATACCTCATATTAGCATCCAGCCAGATCCAGGTTTCAGGAAAGTCTTTACGCTCTCTAGGCTCTTGAAAACCCCACTGGCCATCTGATTCAGTCCTCCCCTGCTGTGGAACCCATGAGCATTACTGAGAAAATTATTATAAACCAGAATTTTGACATTTTCTTAAGACAAGACACTACAGACGAAACCATTGTTATTTTCAGGCAATGGTCAATTTTAAGACTAGTGGAAAGAAAACATCCAAAATACACATTTAAGTGGTGTGCCTCAAAGATCGGCTCTTGGTCCACTACTATTGCCTTCAAGATCTTATAGCACGGATGGCGGAAAACTGAAGTTCTAGCAAAACTGCTTGGCTCTTCCCAGCATCTCCATTCATACTGATGGAGTCCTGGTTGAGCCTTCACTAACTTTTTGGAATCTGGGAGTAATGTTTGATTATAAATGATGTTTTAAACTACCTTGTTAAATCTTGTTTTCTGCACCTTCGCAATATTGTTTGCATACGTCCTTCACTTAACCATAAAGATGCTGAAACTGTTACCCAAGCTTTCATAACCTCTAAGTTGGACTATTGTAACTCCTTGTTTAGTGGACTACCAGCTCAATTTCTTCATCGCCTGCAAATGGTACAATACTCTGCTGGTCATGCACTTACATTTGAGCAACAAATGAGCTGGAATATTTATATGTATAGCATAATTTGGCCTTGGAAAAACTTGAGAAATGTTTTGAGTTTATATATAGAGATCAATATGTCTTGCCTTTATAAAATTTGAGTGGTGCACAACATGTCGATGTGATGTTACTGTGTTTTGGGTGGTTGCCAGGATGTTACTATGTGGTTGCTAGGGTGTTCAGAGGGGTTGCTTGGACAGGTTCACCCTTAAGACTTACGAAACATAGGTAACAATCGACTCCACTCCTTATTCAGCCTGGCATCTGTCAGAACCGTGACACCGCACATCTGCAGAATGAAACAATATCCATAAACCCTGTGCAAAATAGTGATAGCTTTCTGTTCCTGAGATAAAAATAAAACATCAGATGACATTCATGTGTGTGATCTACCATGAATATGGAATACGGATCTCCCATTCTCATGCTGTTATAATCTGTATGGGTCACCTCTCCGCTATACGACAAAAATTCTTCAAGCACCTGCAAAACACACACACACACACACACACAAGATCACGTTGCTGATCTTAGATCAATTTTTGTGATGACTAGCATCATATGAATAGGACAAGCTGCTCTGGGGTTAGTATTTGGTTATCACAAACTATTGTTTCTGAATAATGTTCTTTCTATTGCTATTGTTGTAAATCACATCCAGAACAACAAACTGAACTACACAATGGTGTCTGCACTATCAAACCTGTTCACCTAGTTCTGATTAGCACAGTTGCTCTCAGTTTCTTCCTTTTGTCAACAAGTGAAATCCGGGTGTGGTGTTGGCGTTTAGTTACATAGGATGACCAGCTTTACTTATCATGTGATCTTTTTGTGGGAACAAACAATCGTGTGAAATCTCAAAGATGATTTCCCACACTTTAAACCTCAATACACTGAACGAGGTGAGACATCATGTGAGAAAGCTGGAAAACAATGGATGTCTATATTGCCCAGTGTTGATGTCGATTTTTCCTACGAGTGTAAATGATCTATAATCTCTAGTAGACCATATTACCTTCTTCTCTGTAATGCCATTGTCTTTGTTGGAGTCCATTGTTGCTTTGTCCACCACCAGAATTCCCACCAGAGATCCAGGCTCAGATACAGAAACGGAGAGAGATAAAGATTCTGCTGGCTCGGCACGATCCTGACTCCAGCTCAGAGATACCTGATATTGAGATATTATAATGACATTGTAATCCATTTTACTTCTGTATAATATAATATAATATAATATAATATAATATAATAGAATAGAATAGAATAGAATAGAATAGAATAGAATAGAATAGAATAGAATAGAATAGAATAGAATAGAATAGAATAATAGTATAATAGAATAATAGAACAGAATATAAGTGACATCATATGATAAATATATTCATAATATGCAAAATAGTATATTTGCATGTCCACATTCCACACAATTGCATGTAATGGGTTACATATAATTAAATAAATTAATGAAATATAATTCAAGTAAAATAAATCCTACTGAAATTTCCGAATTTTAGATTTTTTTCTGCAATACAATCTTTCTGTTTAACCCCAATCATGCCATTCCCTTTCTGACATCAAATTGTATGTACTGTCTTAAAAATTGTCTTAAAATCAACATATTTCAGGATATTCAACAAGAAAATCCATCAGGAATCAAGTCTGAAACACTTTAAGAAGAAATATATTGTTATTTGATTTTATTACTGTAACTTATTACATTAACATTAAGCAATACTGAATTATAGGCAGGAAAGATAGCCTACAGCAGGAGCCTAAAAGAATGACTATTTAATTAATTGAAGAATAAAATCAATCACATTTATGAATATGCACCCTAACCTCTTCTAAAGTCCAAACCATTATATGTTATGCTGTGGTGTTTCTGTTGTCCTGAACTCTTACTGTGTTTCTCAGGACTTGTGTGAAAGTAACTTGTAGAGCATCATTGACAATCTCTCCATCTGGAAGTGTGTAGTACACCATCACACAAGCCAATGGAGTCCAAGAGTGATCTGTGTTCAGACTGAAAGAGGAGGAAACTACCGTCCCAGCACCCACCACCCGACCACGGGACATCACCTACAAAACACAGGCTCATTCTCAGAAATTACTTACTACTGATTTCATTAACAGGATACACTTGTGAAAAACGATTACACGTAATCGTATTAAATGTGAACATGTAGCAGTGTACTTCAAATCTTAAAAGTGTACTGTACTTGCAGATAGTATAATATTAATGAAATAAAAGGCCACTTAAGTGTACTTCGACAGGGTTCACTTTCATGACTATGTGCTTTTAAAAAGTGCACTTTGTAATAATGCCAAATAAGATTTTTTCTTTTAATGTACATTGGAAATCATGTTTTAATAATCTTTTGTTGTGCTTTAAATACAGTAAGTACACTGATACTGATGTGCTGACTAACATATAAAACACATGAAAGTACTTGATTATAGTGTTATTCAATACTGCATTTAAAGTTAATATAATTTAAATGTACTGTATTACAACTTCATCGTTAGAAATATTTGATGGAAAGTACTTACAAGGTAGTGGAATTTGGTCAGGTTAAAATTGCTCTGCACAGTCAAGTACAGCGGCTGGCCAACCTGCAAAAGTCCCCGTCAGTGAAAACTCAGTGAAAACAAAAATAATAGCAGGATATATACACAAACAGCTTGAGTACCTGAGGCTCGCTGACTCTGTGAAGCTGTATGTAGGATCTACTCGGTGAAGAATAACTCCTGTAGAGCTGAAGACGATGAACTGTGTCTTCAAACTGTGCCTGAAACCAACATCAGGAGGAAGCACTGCTTAGTGCTCAGCTGCATCCCAATTACATACTTAAACTATGCATAACGCTTATCAAGGCCATGGAAAATGTGGATGAAGTGTTCTTGACCTCTATATCAAGTGTGGCAACTCTGTCAGAGAGCTCAACCTGAAAAGACATCACCCCATCAGCAGTAACAGGAAGCTCGATATATTGGATGGAAGAGAAGCTGGGCGTCGATGTGCCGTTCGTGTGAGGCAGGGATTCCTCCTCGTTCCACATCCACGTCCAGGGACTGAACTCCTGCTGGGTCACCACCAGCTGCACACTTCTGTTGTGTTCTTCAGCAGTCAGGGGCTGCTTGTTATAAGTGGTTAACTTCACCTTGTAAAACAGAACATTTTTTGAAAAGTTTGAAAGAGTGAATCTCATGAATAAATGAATACCGATGAACAGGTTGGTCATGTCTGGGTCATATTTCACTACCTGACCAACTATCTAGCTAACTACATAAATAAATATTGTATAAAGATAATTATATTATTTTATTTATTTATTTATTTACTGCATAATGACATTATTGACATGACAATTAAGCAACATTGTATTTAAATATGTTATATTATATGACATTATTTAAATACTGTCATTAATGTGAAAAATCATTATATATAAATATATATTATTTAAATGCTGTTATTAATGTAAAACAATGATATTTTATTTAAATACTGATAATTATGTGAAAACAATTATATTTTATTTAAATACTGTCATTAATGTGAAAATAATGATATATTAAAGGGTCCCCTTTAATGCCCCTTTTATAAGTCCCCAGAGTGTGTATGTGAAGTTTTAGCTCAAAATACCTCACAGAAAGAGTTATAGCATGTTAAAACTGTCCCTTTATGAGTGTGAGCAAAAGGTGATGTTTTTGTGTGTCCTTTAAATGCAAATGAGCTGCTGCACCTGGCCCCCTTTCTAGAAAGGGGCGGAGCTTCAAGAGCCTGTTAGCAGCTCTGATTACCTCACGCAGACACACACTGAAAATGTCAGAAACTGTTCAGAGTCAGACAATGATGGAGAAACTCAAGAAGAAGAGACAACATGTAGAATGAGACAGGACGTTTCTGAAGGGTTAGTTGATGAATTTATGAGTTAACTATCTTCAAGTCATCGATTAGCATATTCTGCCATGATAATCCATAAATCGCTTGTGTGGGAACTGTTGTAAAATGAGCCAGAGAATATCTTATGTTGTCATTTTGCTTTTATGACATGCTATTGCATTTGTGTTCGTACTGTATTGCAATAAATGTGAAAGACAGCTCGACAGCTTGAGCAGAATCTCAAATGTGCTCGACTGCAACAACTCTTCCTCTTCTCAACATGGCCTTTGTTGAGTGTTCCCGGGGGCGGGGTTTATGCAAATTGTAGGATTAGTGATGTCACTAACCCGTGAAGAAGCTCGTTGTAGTCTCTACCAGCCGTTTGTTGTAGTTCTTAAAAAGCGATTTCTGTAGGAAAATATCTCCCTTTGCTCTGAACTTTGAGCGTCAAAACTTTGCAGATGTTCTTTATGCTCAAACAGCAACATTACACACTAACCAAAGTAAAAAAATAAAAAAAAGTGGAATCATAATCAACCACCCCTTTAATAAAATTTTAGTTTTTTTATTTATGATTTTTTTTTTTTTCCTTCAAGACTGGTCCTAACTTTTTAAAGTCAGTTAGATAAAAAAGTAAGACTGATTAGCCCAAGGTTAACTGCTAGTTGGTCAATCTAGTTTTAACATTAAACGAAATGTAGTGCTAATGTTTTTCCTTCTGTCTTTACCTGAGCAATGAAGGTCATGGAGGGTTTAATGATTTGTGGAAGTTGCAGAAAGTCAATATTATATTTATTATTCACAATATAAACCCTCGCGCTGCTGTTGTACGTTAAACCTGCAGGCAGAGAAATGACAAACATCTCAAATGAAATCTGAAAGCACATATCCATTTGTTGATTCATTTGCATGCAGGTCAGTTAAAGTTATTTATGTTTGATAGCTGGGTATAAACAGGACAGGACACACCTGTAACACCCTCTGTGACGTTCACGATAATGTCGATATATTCACTTGGCTGGTATCCTTCATAATAGGATATGTTGAATATTGGAATGTCCAATAACACATCAATTGTGATGTCAGCAGAGCCGTCAATCTGCACCAGAAACAGTAAGTCCAATTAACAGTTAAACAAACTTTAACTTTAAAATTCAACCGTTTGTAATGTTACTCACCGTTTCCTCGTGTTCGTGACGTCTAACAAGGTCATTGAATACGTGAATATATGTAACAGACATCAGCCCACTGACGGGCTTCCCATAAAAATATCTGAGAACAAAAGAAAACGTCTCGGTTACGTATGTAACCCTCGTTCCCTGAAGGAGGAGCGAGGCGTCACGTCGGAACTGACCGACGAATTTGGATCTGTTTTCAGAGACCAATCTACTTCGAGTGATTAAAAACGAGCCAATGGACATTGGCATGCGGTTCACGCATTCCACGCACCGCCCCGCAGCGCGGGTATAAACACGGAAGTGGAAGTACCGCATATTGCTTTTCAACTGAGGAGCCGAGACAAGTGACTCGGCCTTCAGCTGAAGCACAGCACCTGGCGGCGGGGCGTGCGTCTCCGTTCCCTCCTTCAGGGAGCGAGGGTTACATACGTAACCGAGGCGTTCCCTTTCAGTCGGTCACGCGTTCGGCGTGCGTCGGAACTGACCGACAATTGAGATCCCTACCAAAACGCCAGGATGCTGGCCCTTCCAGCGCCCTGCTTGAGCTCACTGGACCGCTCCTTCATTGGAGAGGAAGTCAGGGCTCCAGGCAGGGAAGGACAGTCACTGCTGTTCCTGCAAGACCCACTTAGAGTGACTATTGGATAGCGCTGGGAAGCGTGCCCGTTTGGGAACGGAACGCTGCGGGGGCCACGTGCCTCAACGGAGGGAGAGGTGGCAATTACGCATAAGGACTAGCCTATCAGGGTAGTACAACATATGGCAGTCTCTGGGGTGGATCCAGCCTGATCCCAGGGGGGGAAGAACACCGCCAGAGGCGACAAGCGAGCTCTGTCAAAGGAAAGACACGGGGCTAGCCGAGTAGGGTAGCTGGTACCGTGGAGAATACACATATGGGGTTGCCGTTAGGGAACCGCTACATATGGAACCCAGCCTACACACACGTTCCCACAAGCATGCGGGTGCAGGCCTGGCGTCAGGCGGCCGCAACGTCTGACACCGAAGGGGTGACGGAGGAGCTCGACAGGGTTCGCCATTTTCTGGGGAACACGACTGGAGATAAATAACGCACGCATCCGGCCCAGAGGGCGGGAATGGCGTCGCAAGCCGACACTAGAACGGGCACTTCGCGCTACTGGCCACTGGGGGCGAGTACACGGGAAGATACCGGCTCTACACGGAGGCTATATAAATCTAGCGAACGTGTTAGGTGTCGCCCAGCCGCAGCCCTACATATATCTGTTAGCGGCGCCTGAGCCAGCGCCCAGGAGGAGGCTACACTCCTAGTTGAGTGCGCTCGCAACCTAAACGGGCAGGGCACGTCTTGGGACTGGTACGCCAAGACAATAGCATCCACTATCCAGTGGGCTAACCTCTGCTTGGAGACAGCCTTTCCTTCTGCTGGCCTCCGTAACAGATGAAGAGCTGTTCTGAGGTCCTAAGGCTTCGAGTTCGGTCCACGTGGGCGCGGGAGAGCACGGACGGGACAGAGCAAAGCCAGGGCTGGGTCTGCCTCCTCCGAAGGCAGCGCTTGCAGGTTCACCACCTGGTCCCGGAAAGGAGTGGTGGGAACCTTGGGCACGTGATCCGGGCGGGGTCTCAGGACAACGTGAGAGTTACCTGGCCCGAATTCTAGGCACGATTGCGTTGACCGAAAGTGCGTGCAGGTCCCCTACCCTCTTGATGGAGGCCAATGCAACCAAGAGTACTGTCTTCATGGACAGGATATTCAGCTCAAATGGACTGCAGAGGCTCGAAGGGAGGGCTCTGGAGTGCTCTCAGCACCAGAGCTAAGTCCCAAGAGGGTACCGGGTTTGGGCGAGGAGGATTCAGCCTCCTCGCACCCTGAGGACCTGACGATTAGGTCGTGCTTCCCTAAGGACTTACCATCAACTGCATCGTGATATGCCGCTATTGCCGTGACATACACTTTAAGGGTGGAGGAGACAGCCTTCGCTCCAACCCATCTTGCAGGAAGGAAAGCACGGCGCTAACCGAACACCTTCGGGGGTCTTCGCGCGAAGAACACCACTCAACGAACAGGTTCCACTTCAATGCATAGAAGCGCCTCGTGAGGGGCTCTAGCGAGGAAGTGATGGTGTCCACCACTGCCTGTGGTAGACCACCTAGAACCTCCGCGTCCCGTCCAGGGACCAGACATTGAGTTTCCAGAGGTCTGGGCGCGGGGTGCCATAGTGCGCCCGTCCCTGAGAAAGCAGGTCCTTCCTCAGAGAATGGGCCAGGGAGGTGCTGTCGCGAGGAGAGTTAGTTCGGAGAACCAGGTCCGGTTGGGCCAGTAGGGCGCAACTAGCAAGACCTGCTCCTTGTCCTCCCTGACTTTGCACAGTGTCCGTGCGAGAAGGCTCACTGGGGCGCATACTTGCGTGAGCCCGGGGCCAGCTGTGTGCCAGTGCATCCGTGCCGAGGGTGCCCCCGGTCAGGGAGCAATACAGCTGGCAATGGGTCGACTCTGGAGAGGCAAACAGGTCTACCTGTGCGGCTCCGAAGAGGCCCCATATCAGCTGGACCACCTGGGGATGGAGTCACCACTCCCCCGGAGGTGTCGGCTGCCGTGAGAGCTCGTCGGCTGTCCGGTTGAGCGCACCTGGGATGTGAATGGCGCGAAGCGACCTCAGATGCTTCCGACTCCAAAGGAGGAGATGGCGAGCGAGCGGGCATGCAACGGGAGCGTAGACCACCCTGACGGTTGATATACGCAGCGGCGCCGGAGTGCTGTCCGTGCGGACCAGTACGTGCTTGCCCTGTAGTGGCTTTTTTTAGGCGGCCCAGAGCAAGACGTACTGCCAGTAGCTCTAGGCAATTGATATGCCAATGCAGTTGGGGCCCCGTCCACAGACCCGAAACTGCATGCCCGTTGTAATGCGTGCCCCCAGCCGGTGGATGAGGCATCCGTGAAGACCACAGCATGCCTGGACACCTGTTCTAGGAGCACTCCCGCCCGTAGAAAGCGAAGGGTCCGCCCACGGGCTGAAGGTTTGGCGGCAGTAAGGGGTAACTGAGACCGGTACTTGCCGCTCTGCCACGCCCATCTCGGGACTCGGCCGTGAAGCCAGTGCTGAAGCGGTCTCATATGTAACAATCCGAGCGGGCATTACCACGGCTGCAGATGCCATATGCCCCAGGAGCCTCTGAAAGAACTTCAGTGGGACCGCTGTCCTGCCTTTGAACGTATTCAAGCAGTTCAGCACCGATCGAACTTCGCTCCTCTGTGAGGCGTGCAGTTCGATTGACGAATCCAGCTCCATACCGAGATAAGAGATCCTCTGTGTGGGACAGAGTTTGCTCTTCTCGGTCGGTTCGAAAGGCCCAACAGGCTGAGGTGACGGAGCACCAGGTCCCTGTGTTCGCACAACTGCTCCGGCGACTGGGCTAGTATGGGCCAGTCGTCAAGGTAGTTGAGGATGCAAACGCCACGTTCTCGGAGGCGGAACAATGGCTGCCTCTGCAACTTTCGTGAAGTCGTGAGCGACAGGGACAGCCGAAGGGCAGGACTTTGTACTGACATGCCCTCTCCTCAAACGCAAAGCATAGGAACGGTCTGCGTCTCAGGAGAATGAAGACATGAAGTACACATCCTTCAGGTCGATCGCTGCAAACCAATCTTGGGGACGGATGCATTCGAAAATGCGTTTTTGCGTCAAGATTCTGAACGCAGGGAGCTTGTGCAGGGCCCAATTCAGGACACACAGGTCCAAGATTGGTCTTAACCCACCCCTTTCTTGGGTACAATGAAGTAAGGGCTGTAGAACCCTGACTTCATATCGGCTGGAGGAACCGGCTTGATCGTGTCCTTCGCCAGTAGGACTCGATCTCTGACCGCCAAGACATGGGCATCGCTGCTCCGCCCGGAGGTGAAGAGGATGCCCCTGAACTTGGGAGGCTGGCGAGCGAACTGAACCGCGTGGAGTCTGATGGTACAGATGATCCAGCGAGGCGGCCTGGGGAACTCTAGCCAGGCCCCCAGGGCCGGACAAGCAGGACCAACGGCACCACAGGCGTGCCGAGGGTGGAGCAGCGGGTGGGAGGCTCGGACCCGACTCGGGTGGCCCAGGGGCGGCCGGAGTGTTGTCTGAGCCTCCCAGGTGCAGGCAGAGTGTGGGTGAGAAGGCTCGGTGGCGTCCTCGGTGCCCACTCTGCTGCCCCCTGCCTGGGAGAGCAGGAAGGTGGAATGCTCAGATCCGACCGGGAGGCCCGGAGGCGGCCCGGAAATCGTCTGAACATTCCAGGGTAGGGCAGAGTGTGGGTGAGAAGGCCTGGTGGCGTCCTCGGTGCCCACACTGCTGTCCACTGGCGAAAGGAGGGGAGGCAAGGAGTGGCAAGGCTTGGGCGTCGCACACTGCCCACCTGACCCTCCTGGAGCCCAGGGAGGAGGACACTGCTCTTTTGAGAAAGTGGGTACCACTGGACTCCGGAGAGCCAGTGGCAGGATCCAAAAGCCTAGTCTCCCACTCAGTCCTCCTCTGGGGGTGGGACACCACCTCCCCAAGAGCAGATCCCCTTCTCACTGGGCCACCGTTTCAGGGCCGCTTGCAGGTTTCACGGGACCCTGGACGGGTTGGGTGCCTCCCATGCGCCCGGCCACCTGCTGCCTGGGTGGAGGCTGCTGCTTGGCTTTTTGCAGGGCAGGCGCAGGGGGACGCCTCGGCGACAAGCAGGCAGAGACACTGTGACCGATGACTGGGTGAAGGCAGCAGCTGGTCATCGGGACAGGTTTTTTTTTTTTTGCCTCCGTCTGCTACTGGGCCACCAAGAACTGCTGGGCGAAGTTCTCGATGGCGTCGCCAAAGAGGCCAGCCTGACAGACAGAGAGGCATTGAGAAACCGAGCTTTGCGGGCTCAAGCATCTCTGCCAGGTTTAGCCCCAGGTGACATTCCTGGACCACTAGTGTGGACATCGCCTGACCAGGGAGCGTCACGGTGACTTTCGTCGCCCGAGCGCGGAGTCCATCACCGCACGCAGTTCCTGCATAACCCCTGGTCGGGACTACCCTCATGCATGCAGGACAGAGGGTGAGTGAGAGAGGAAAAAACACTTGTACAGATTATGCCCTTTTGGTGTTCCATATTTCCCTTTCTCCGATGCAGCAATTGACATCTGTCCTCTGCCAGAGAGCCCCAAATGGCTTGCTAGGTCCCCCTTTTTTTTTTTGGAACCAGCAATCCCATCTGTAAGCTACCAGCAGGCATGTACCACAAACACAGTCTCAGCATGCTTGTGATGCTAGAGGAGTGGGGGCCGAGGATGTACCAGGCGAGGAAACCCACTGTAGCCCTCAGGTCACCCAGGCTTATGGCAGTAGCCCTTTCTGGTGCACCAGAAAAGGAACTAGATCAGGGAATAGGCAAAGGGACTCAACGTTTGAGGTTTCATAGTCTCGACCCAGCATCCAGAGCGCCGAGTGGCGCTGGAGTTGCCGTGGCAACCAGCGCTGTCAGCCCGCCGCTCGGCGGCACACGGCGCGCTGAACGCCCTAAGCCCTTATGAGAAGGTAAGACGAACTGCGCGCCGACGCGATCACACTCTCCTGAGAGAGTATGAATCACCTGACGCGCAATCTCGCATGTTTATGTGCGAGAGAGATCGTGGCCGTCAAATGAGGACAGGAAACAACCGCATCCAGAAACACGGTTTTGAATGGCGTCTTGAAAAAGGCGCCAGTCAAACCGTGTTGCTCTTTAGAAATGCTCTTTAGAAGTGCTGAAGCACTCAGGAGATGGCCGCGCTCACAGCAGTCCGATAGCAAGCCTGCGTGTGAGCACTCAAGAATGGAAACGCCCAGCCAACCAACACAGAGACAGTGTATGTTGCAGCGGCCACTTTCGCTGACTCAGCGCCCGTCACACACCAGCACCCAGGTAAGAGGCGATCCTCCTCAAGACTCGTCTAAACACTCATCGTAGAAACAACTTGATACAGCAAACCGTTCGCTCGAGTTTAAAAGCAATATCACGGTACTTCCACTTCCGTGTTTATACCAGCGCTGCGGCGGTGCGTGGAATCGCGTGGAACCGCATGCCAATGTCCATTGGCTTTCGTTTTTAATCTTTCGAAGTAGATTGGTCTCTGAAAACGAATCCCCATTGGTCCGGTCAGTCCCGGCGCACGCCGAACGTGACCGACTGAAAGGAAAGTATATTTTTGTGTTTCTTATGAATAATACAATTATTGTTCAGGACAAATGCTCACTTTGCTGTGACTGTCCCTGTCAGTGTTTCTTCATAATGCAGGATGGAGGGAACATTCACTTTCACCTCGAATCTAGGAAGCACTGTAAACATAGGCCTACATTAAAGATTAATGTCTTGAAACATTGATCATATTATAAACGATAAGTATCATATGTGAAATCTCACCATAGTAGTCCACAATAAACTCTCTCTCATGTACAACAGCCTGCGTGTCCAAAACAACAGTGTTAGAATTGTGTACAATAAAGCTGAAATTAGACCCGTTCACACCAAGGGTGATAAAATGATATAGCCTAGTTCTAAAAAAACGTTCTCAATATCAAACGCCACAGCTATAATGGTAACGGCACAGAAAAATATATAATTGGAATCACTTTCAGAAAGATTTTATCCAGCTGATGAAAGATAAAAACATTGACAGCCAATCAGAATCCATCCTGCGTTAAGATCTTGAGCATTTAAAACAGCAGACAAGCACAATATACGTCCATGGTGTGGGCGCTAAATAATATAGTTATCTTTATAGTCATTGTTCTTGGTGTGAACGGACCTTAATATAGTAGTTATGGTTCTTGGTGTGAATGGGCCTTCAAGGGTTTGTTCACCCAAAAATGAAAATTATCCCATAATTTATTCACCCTCAAGCCATACTTGGTGTATATGAAAAAAAATATCTTGGCTCTTCCAAGGTTTATAAGTTTACAAGGTAGTGAATAGTACCTGATATTTTTAAGCTCAAAAAAATTGCATGCATCCAAAAGTAATCCATCTGGCTCCAGTGGGTTAATAAAGGCCTTCTAAGGTGCTTTCTAATATTTTGCGTTTTGTAACTTTATGAACTATAAATCGCTGGCTTCCAGTAACGCATACATGAGTTGAGTTCCGTGGAAGAAGTGACCTCTGACCCGATGCGTTACGTACTGACGTAGAATGTGTAAAATCTGAGAATAGAGCAAAACAAAAGTATTATAAAGTTATAAATATGGATGATTATAAAGTTATAAATATGGATGTTACAAAAGAAACGCATTGCTTCACTTCAGAAGAAATGTATTAACCTCCTGGAGCCATATGGATTACTATCTCAGGTACTATTCACTCCCATTATAAAGCTTGGAAGAGTCAGGATATTTTTTTATATATCTCTGATTGTGTTCATCTGAAAAAGAAAGTCATATACACCTAGGATGGCTTGAGGGTGAGTACATTTTTGGGTGAACAGGCCCTTTAAGTATAAATCAAGCTTTTGCATTTTCTGGAAGTGCGTGATGAATGTCTGTGCAAAATGTACTGAGCACAATTCTAGGGTGTTGTGAGTGGCTGACAGGACAATTCTATGCTGTTTCAAGTGGGTTTTAGAGGTGTTGCTATGCAGTTGCTAAGGTGCTTTTCACACAAACTCACATGGTTTCGGCTACAATTTTCCATAGACCAAGTGGTGGGTTCTGAGAGAGTTTCAGCTCTTTTGAAACAACACCTAGAACACCGTCCACAGACAGCCACTGTCGAATCATATTCCCTTTGGGATCCTGCTCACATTAAAAACACACAAACACAGTGAATTAATGTTTCTTCCATCCATCCCTTAATACTCCAGATCTGTCATGTAGTGATGGGTGTATTCAAAACACTGCTTTTGTGATGCTTCAAAACCTTTGCAAATCATTTGTTTCAAACCAGTGATGCCATGTGATTTCAGTAAATGAGTGTTCTTTACATCCACGGTTTGAAATGTTTCAAAATCTCAATGGTTCACCGCTAGGGAGCAATGATCTCTGTGAACCCATGAACCTGACTGCCCTACTCTTGGTTACTGAAACTCTGAGACTGGCAAGAGCAGCTTCCAAATCATCAGTACTCATCTTGCTGGATCTGTCTGCTGCTTTTTACACAGTTAACCACTAGATCCTCCTGTCAACCCTCAAGATGAAGGGCATCTCAGTGTCCACGCACTCCAGTGGTTCAAGTCTTACCTCTCAAGTAGGTTCTTCAGGGTATTGTGGTGAGGTGAGGTGTCTAAGTTGCAACATCTAGCTACTGGGGTGCCTCGGGGCTCAAGTACTGGGACCACTTCTCTGCTCCATCTACATGTCATCATCGCTAGGATCTGTTCTTCAGAACAGGTTTTTCCTATCACTCATATGCTGATGACACACAACTCTACCCTCTCATTCCAGCCAGAGGATCTGATGGTAGCTGCTCAAGCATCGGCGGCCTGCCTGATGGATATTTCTTGCTGGATGAAGGACCACCACCTTCAACTCAGCCTTGCAAAGACAGACCTGCGCCTCAGTGGTCTCCAGCCAACCCAACACTTCTTCACAACTTCTCTCCATTCAGCCATAAGTTTGTCAACCATAACTTCATCCAGTTGAGCCAGGAAACCTTGGAGCCAGGATTGACGATCAAGTTAAACTTCATAGACCACATTGCTAGAAATGTCCATTCCTGCAGATTTGAATTTATTATCATTAATAATGTGTTAAATAAGGAATAAATGTTCTTTATTCAACATTAGGAAGATCAGACCCTTCCTATTGGATCATGCTACACAACTCCTTGTCCAAGCTCTTGTTCTGTCCAGACTGGACTATTGTAATGCTTCTCTTGGCAGGTTTCCAGAATCTACTGGTCAAACCCACTCAGCAAGAGTGGATCTTAAAGAGCCAGAGAGAGCACACGCCACACCTCTCTTCATATAACTCCCACTGGTTGCCAATTGCAGCTTGTGATCAAGTCAAGGCACTGATGTTTGCTCATCAGAACAAACCTGCCACTGGCCTCTGCACCCCTATACCTATCTCCAGAAGCTTGCATTCTGCAAGTGAGCAGAGTCCTTGTGGTGCCATCCCAGCAAGAGGTACAAAATCACTTTCTGTTGCACCTTTACCTTCGACTGTTGTTCCCTGCTGGTGGAATGACTCACAATCAACTCAGAGCCACTGTCTTTTAGCCATTTTTGAGAAGCGGTTGAAGAGCGCATCTTTTTGTCAACACTTGACCCATTAATACTAACACTGACACTCCTGATGTATCTGTTCATATTCTGCTAGAATTGAGCTAAAAATAACATCACCAATCACTTGAGACACCCACCCTGATATAAATGTTGATCTCTGGCGTCTTTGCACGTGGCTTTCCTCTTCTCGAGCGTAACTGATACAACCCTAAATTTCACCGTCTGCCTTGCCAGAGCATTGTTCTTGTCAGTCTGGATGAAGATGGACATGCACTTGGGGCTGAAGAGCATCGGCAGTGGGAGTTTGAAACACTTGGACAGCTCCAACAAACCTCAGAATTGCATACAGCTGATATGGATACAAGTAATGCAATTCATCATAAAAGACTGAGGAGGAAAATAATACACAGTAAATCCTCTTCATGTAGGTCACAGACAAACTAATAAATACTGATGCAACTTCTGGTTTTCAATCAATTCATTTATTTTATTTAAAGATTAACCATAGAAACTACAGTCCTGAGTTTCCAGGCGGAAGAGACAGTAGTCTGGTAGAGCCTTTAAAAAATCAAAGCAGAGCAGTAATACTGTTTGAAACAGGTGAGAATGACATTATATATCATTATATTTACATTGTGTAGGTCATTCTAAACTGAGCTTGGACAAATGCCATTATCAATGTAAAT
>CM031962.1:34243635-34335079 GCA_018749465.1 Paracanthobrama guichenoti | reverse complement strand
CGTTCATCACTGAACGAAAAACAAACGTGGGCAGAGTTTGCAGTAAACGTTTCCTGCTGGTTAAATCCTGCTCATTATGTCTGGTTAAGTATTTCAAGCAAGAGCTGTTTTACAAGCCCAGAATCAGTTAGAGTAAATTGTAATTCCTATGCATAAATATTGTGGCAAATGCCAGGGAAAAAAACTTGGCACAAAAAATGTACATTAAATTCAAGGTGGTTAGCTAGTCTCCCAACCAAGTTAATCAGTTCTGTTTTGGTGGTTCCAGTGTTCTGTAGAGTTGTCTGATGGTCAGGCTGGGAAACCAGCACATTACTTCCATTAAGCTGGGTATTTCCAGCAAAGATATGTCACATTGTGTGAATTGATTTTTATTAAATTAAACAATATGTCCAGTAATGTTGTGTGTTAATGGGGTTTGTTAGAAGGTACAATAAAAGGCTAGTTTAGCATGCTAACTACATAACTGAAAACCCAAAACAAAGAAATCAGCCATCAGTGCGTTCGTCATATCATGGTGTAATCTTGCATGGCTTCACACTCCAACATTTGCAAAAATAAAAAAATTATGCTGTGTTCAAGATGAAATTGCTGCAATTATGAGAGACAAACATATTTGACACAGAGCTGCTATTCATGGCATCACTTATAATGCAAAAAATGAAAAAGAGAGAATTGTTACGAAAAAACAAATTAAAGTGCATACCACATCAGGTAAAATCATCTAAATCATGTGACTGAAATAGGCATTAATGCTGCCTTCACGTGCTATCGGAAATGTCCTACTTCCCACTTCAGAAGTCGTGATTAAGGAGCTTGTTGCATTCAAATGCTTTGTTGTGGGAATGAACAGGAATCATGGAGGACACCAGGTTTATTCTTGCCTATTTATTGGGAAAATCTCATTAAAACAAAAAATTATATGTAGCGTCGCATGCACTGACAACAATAAACATTTACAATGCCAGATTCTGCAATTTCAGCCAAATGCAGGCAATTATTGCCGTATAAAACATACAATATCCTACGCCTAAATGATTACTTGTGTATGTAAACATGCACTATAAATGACAAGACTAGACAATCTAGCTGTTTTGGGGTAAAACTAATAAATCATATACTCCGTCCACAGCAGTAGTTCTCCCACGCCCACCATGTTTAAAGTTTATGGCACGCCCATCTCGGGAATTTGGGTATCAAATTATTTCTGAACTTCCCAGTGTGTTCCCAGTGTGACACGACATTGTTTAATGCAATTATTACCTCCAGAAACTCGTGGTCTATGATAATTGACACAATGCAGCATTAGCCTCTGATATTTAGTGTTTTTAGGAGATGCTGCCTTTATCTGGTTGAAGTCAAAAAGATTTCCAACTTACGAAGTTAAAGAATTTTCAACTTACAAGATCAAATAAGACATGAACACATTTACTACTGGGAAATTTGTAATTCCTGTAATTTTACAACATCATGCACATTTTACTCAGTGGATTATTATAATGGTGACAAGGAATTTAAGAATCACAGTTCACATTTTAAAGTTATTCATCAGTTTTGAACCTGACCTGAATTACTATTTTAATTATTCTCAGAATTGGAAAAAATGCCCCAAAAAAGCGTCAGTAATGAAATGTCATTTAAAGAAACAAAGTTCTGTCTAAACTGTTCGTAAAATCATTCCTTTATTGCACTAAATTAAATCCTCAACATTCACATTTACAGAAACATTTTTTAAACAATTTATACAAACTTTGCTTGTATTAGAGTGTTATTGATTAAAATTGTAGCATTTAGGGAACACAATGATTAGTTGCAGATTGAGAGGAGGATGATGAGTGCTGCGGTCCAGCTTTTAGAGCCAGAAGTGGATGTTTGTTGACGGAGAGCGCCCCATCAGTCACACTGTCTTGAGCCCCACACTGGGAGCAATCTGACCCACACAGCGAACACACAGACATGTGCTGTCTCATCTCAGATGTGTAGGACCGCACTGTCCTCCGTTCTGCAGTGGATAAGTGAATGAAACAAGGAACTTGAAACACATACTGGAACAGAACAGCATATGAAGGACCATGAATTTGATTGTTTGGAGCAATTATTTAAAGAGTCTTACGGGGGCTCATAGTAGTCATAGATCATCGTCACAGCATCTTGGACATTGGCTACCTTAAAGTCCATTATAGTGGATATTTCAATGCACTTTTCGAATATGGTCACCTGTGAGAGAAAAGATGATAAAACTGAAAATACAGCCACGAACCATCTGATGTACAAAACACACAATAACCAAATAAACCATAATGAGAACAAAAACAAAACCAAACAGTTGATGCACCCCACTGACTTCCATAGTAGGAAAAAAAAAAATAAAGTCAATGGGGACCATCAACTGTTTGGTTACTGACATTCTTCAAAATATCTTCTTTTGTGTTCAACAGAAGAAAGAAGCTCATACAGGTTTGGAACAACATGAGGGTGAGTAAATGATGACAGAATTTTCATTTTGGGGTGAACTGTCCCTTTAAGTAAATAAGTTGCTAAGAGGAACTCACTGTGTCTAAGTAAAGTATAACTCGTCCTGAAGGCGTCTCTACTCTTCTGACTATATCATCTATCTGGACACCATCTGCGCCAAACTGAAGCCTGTGAGTAAACCCACGTCCAGTATGGCCATACCCGCCTGACTCGGGCCCAGGCCTTCCTCAGCCTTAAAGAAATGGCAAAAAATTATGCTTTCAGACAAATTTCTACTCAAAAGTGATTCCATAAATATCTATAGTGGCCCCAAAAAGTATTTAGGACATAAATACTTTGAATTTTATGATTTACATTATGACATACAATTTTGCTAGTTGTCTAATAAACCTGGCATTGTATATTATGATTATTGATGTCTCTTTGATGAATTGCTTCCTCTTTTCTGCTAAATGCATAAATGTAAATATTGATAATATAGAATATATCTTATTGATGTCGACACTGATGTTGCTTTTTACATCTATAAAAAGACTGCTGTTTATTAATATTGTACTTTTATTATCTTATTGGTAAATGTGCTACTTATTTGTATTTAACCAAGCTGTATATTCCTTCTTTTCTTCCTAATAAAATAAGACAAAATGGTAGATTTATTTAAAGGTTTATTAATGTACAGTGTCCCTTTAATGAAATAAATAAATGCCACATGTTTTAAAATTTTGTTATATAATGCAAATACATTTTCAATTGCAGCTCAAATTGTTTGGTGCCACTGTATATTGTTTTGTAAATTTATTTTATTTATTTATTTTATTTTTATTAATGATTTAAATGTGTGTATACACAAACAAACACATGTGTGTGTGTGTGTGTGTGTGTGTGTGTGTGTGTGTGTGTGTGTGTGTATATATATATATATATATATATATATATATATATATATATATATATATATATAAATTATCAACGTCAACAAGTAATCTTATTAAATAATCGTGATAATTTTTCCATAATCAAGCCCCAGCCCTATTGTTTTATTGACTTTAATCCCATTTTTGGTGCTGATGAAATAATTTTGGCAAAAAAGTGAGCCGTGTGTGTGTTCAGTCCATCCGCTCACCTGAAACATATGTGAAGGTCTACACGAAACTCCTCACTGTCCATTACGTCTATATACAAATAAAAGGCTTCATCTGTGTGCACATCACGCCGTCTGAGAGACAATCTCAAGTTATCACGTTGTAAAACACAGAAAGCTGAAACAGTAAGAGAGAATGAGTGATATCGCTTCATAAAGTAACAGCACGTCTCTCCTCAACAAGTCAGACAGTCTGAGGAATCATTCACATCTGAAGTACAAATGAACAAACATCAGGTCATCTTCTGGACAATGTTTTACTGTTTCACTGCTTCTCAAAGCAGCTCAAGATGTTTAGTCAGTGTCAGAATCTGGGCCTGTTTATGTGACCCATGGCGAGCAATCAAAGGTTTAATTACACACTGGACTGAGAGAGAGGGGATCCGACTGCTGATAACAACAGAATATTTTTCCCATTACGCTCTCTTTTTATCTTTATGGGGTTTCAGTTATTCACAGCTTGCAATACCTTGCTGTTTGACAGGTGATAGTTTGATCCTGCAAAAATTGTCAAGACGGTCCACTTGTTGTTCAACTAGCAACTTACTTTTTGTTGTTTTGTAGCTATAATATAAGTTTTTTTGTACCAGACCAAATTCTCTCAACCAGGGTTTTAGTGTGCTAACAGAAGTTTCTATATTTAAAGTTTGCCTGCCGTGTGTATATATATATATATATATATATATATATATATATATATATATATATATATATATATATATATATATATATATATATATATATATATATATATATATATATATATATATATATATATATACACACACTCACCTAAAGGATTATTAGGAACACCATACTAATACTGTGTTTGACCCCTTTCGCCTTCAGAACTGCCTTAATTCTACGTGGCATTGATTCAACAAGGTGCTGAAAGCATTCTTTAGAAATGTTGTCCCATATTGATAGGATAGCATCTTGCAGTTGATGGAGATTTGTGGGATGCACATCCAGGCACGAAGCTCCGTTCCACCACATCCCAAAGATGCTCTATTGGGTTGAGATCTGGTGACTGTGGGGGCCATTTTAGTACAGTGAACTCATTGTCATGTTCAAGAAACCAATTTGAAATGATTCGAGCTTTGTGACATGGTGCATTATCCTGCTGGAAGTAGCCATCAGAGAATGGGTACATGGTGGTCATAAAGGGATGGACATGGTCAGAAACAATGCTCAGGTAGGCCGTGGCATTTAAACGATGCCCAGTTGGCACTAAGGGGCCTAAAGTGTGCCAAGAAAACATCCCCCACACCATTACACCACCACCACCAGCCTGCACAGTGGTAACAAGGCATGATGGATCCATGTTCTCATTCTGTTTACGCCAAATTCTGACTCTACCATCTGAATGTCTCAACAGAAATCGAGACTCATCAGACCAGGCAACATTTTTGCAGTCTTCAACTGTCCAATTTTTGGTGAGCTTGTGCAAATTGTAGCCTCTTTTCCCTATTTGTAGTGGAGATGAGTGGTACCCGGTGGGGTCTTCTGCTGTTGTAGCCCATCCGCCTCAAGGTTGTGTGTGTTGTGGCTTCACAAATGCTTTGCTGCATACCTCGGTTGTAACGAGTGGTTATTTCAGTCAAAGTTGCTCTTCTATCAGCTTGAATCATTCGGGCCCATTCTATTCTGACCTCTAGCATCAACAAGGCATTTTCGCCCCACAGGACTGCCGTGATACTGGATGTTTTTCCCTTTTCACACCATTCTTTGTAAACCCTAGAAATGGTTGTGCGTGAAAATCCCAGTAACTGAGCAGATTGTGAAATACTCAGAGACCGCCCGCTTGGCATCAACAATCATGCCACGCTCAAAATTGCTTAAATCACCTTTCTTTCCCATTCTGGCATTCAGTTTGGAGTTCAGGAGATTGTCTTGACCAGGACCACACGCCTAAATGCATTGAAGCAACTGCCATGTGATTGGTTGATTAGATAATTGCATTAATGAGAAATTGAACAGGTGTTCCTAATAATCTTTTAGGTGAGTGTATATATAGAAGGCCTGTTTCACACACACTGTATCTGCTGTGCATGACATCTGTTTTCATCACAATGTACTGGGGCAGATGTTGAGTTTAGACATACCTGAAACAGAGCAATGCCTTTACCCTCTGCCACCACTTCAATGTCAATCCCTCATTTGGATCAATCTGTAGAGGCAAACCAAACATTAGCATGCTTCGCTTAGCAGATCTTGACAAATTACCAAGGTCGCAAGCAGTCAGCTAGTTATTTGCAATGATCACTTTGAAAAGAAACAGCACACATGCCAAAGTTCAATACTTTTGAGTTATACAGTACTGTTCAAAATGTGGATCAGTAAGTTTTTTTAAGTAGTCTCTTTTGCTCACCAAGACACCATTTATTTGATCAAAATGCTGCATAATATCATTGCTCTGCTGCACCCATGAGTGCGGTAGCAAAGTTCCTGGATCATTAACCAGAAATGAGAGTATAGTCTCAGCCATATCCGGAACTTTAATTTTTGGCAGTGGTTAAGTGAAAATAACATTTTCTTAGCGATAGATGCTATTCACAGTAAGTGAAAATAGTGATATATTCTGTAAGACTAGGAAAACTTGCATAATGCCAGAATGTCTGGTTGAGGAACTAACTATCTGAGAAAATAAAGGAAATTAGCATCTAAACTCACTCATTCATTTAGCATCCCCATCGGGAGACGACATCACGCTGAGTGAATCATCTAAGAATGACTTTAATTTACATGCCTTTCTTTCCTGCCTCTAAAATCAAAATCTATATGGTTTAATGTGAATTCTCATAATACAATATTATACATGTTTGATATTGTTTGAAATGTCTCACTGCGATTGGTACAAAGATCTCATCCCCACTGAAGTAAGCAAGAATATAATAAAGGTTTTAAGAAGTTTAGAGACATTTTGCTAAAACAGTGGCTGTGGCTGTCGTGCCATTTGGTCTTCTAACAATACAGGCATATGGGAGAGTGATTCAATTGAAATTCCCATTGTTAACACATGTTTACATTTGAAAGAGATTTACATCTTGATCTGATATTTAAGGAGATGTTTCAGAAAGGAGATGTTTCAGAAAGACACTCAGCGTTATATAATTTAAGAAGTCAGGTATCCATATTTCATTCTTTACTTCAGAGTATTTGATGTTACGTATGGACTAGCTTTGAATTGATTATGTAATCGCTTGTTATACATTTACCTGACTGTTAATAAATTGTTACATTTTGGTCTATTCTGATTTACTCTGGAATTATTAACCATCTCTAGCAGGACTACATTATGAACGGGTATAATTTCAACCAAGGATTAAACAGAATAATTAAATCGTAACTATTAAATATAAATGACCAAATAACCAATTGGCATTTTAACCTAAATTAGAAATTATGATTAAATGGAGTCAGATAAAGATAAATTAGAAAAATTAAATCCTTTTGCCCAACTGAAAACAATCGAACGCATGGCGACAACTTCGACCAGCGGATCGTTACCCTCATTGGAACGATTTTAGCGGGCCCTACAATTCTATTTACACCATGTAAAAGTAGCAGTTCTTTGTAATATGTGTAAATAGTCATTAGATGCTATTTATACTTTATTTTGACAGATACATATTATTTTCACTTCAGTATTGTTGTAAAATGAACAGGATGCAATAATAACATAGTGTAAATGTTTATATTTATTAAAATTATTACAAACCCGATTCCAAAAAAGTTGGGACTGTACAAATTGTGAATAAAAAGGAATGCGATAATTTACAAATCTCATAAACTTATATTTTATTCACAATAGAATATAGATAACATATCAAATGTTGAAAGTGAGACATTTTGAAATGTCATGCCAAATATTGGCTCATTTTGGATTTCATGAGAGCTACACATTCCAAAAAAGTTGGGACAGGGAGCAATAAGAGGCCGGAAAAGTTAAATGTACATATAAGGAACAGCTGGAGGACCAATTTGCAACTTATTAGGTCAATTGGCAACGTGATTGGGTATAAAAAGAGCCTCTCAGAGTGGCAGTGTCTCTCAGAAGTCAAGATGGGCAGAGGATCACCAATTCCCCCAATGCTGCGGCCAATAATAAATTCAGAGAATCTGGAACAATCTCTGTGCGTAAGGGTCAAGGCCGGAAAACCATACTGATGCCCGTGATCTTCGACCTTAGATGGCACTGCATCACATACAGGAATGCTACTGTAATGGAAATCACAACATGGGCTCAGGAATACTTCCAGAAAACATTGTCAGTGAACACAATCCACCAGGCCATTCGCCGTTGCCGGCTAAAACTCTATAGGTCAAAAAGAAGCCATATCTAAACATGATCCAGAAGCGCAGGCGTTTCTCTGGGCCAAGGCTCATTTAAAATGGACTGTGGCAAAGTGGTAAACTGTTCTGTGGTCAGACCAATCAAAATGTGAAGTTCTTTTTGGAAAACTGGGACACCATGTCATTCGGACTAAAGAGGACAAGGACAACCCAAGTTGTTCTCAGCGCTCAGTTCAGAAGCCTGCATCTCTGATGGGATGGGGTTCATGAGTGCGTGTGGCATGGGCAGCTTACACATCTGGAAAGGCACCATCAATGCTGAAAGGGATATCCAAGTTCTAGAACAACATATGCTCCCATCCAGACATCGTCTCTTTCAGGGAAGACCTTGCATTTTCCAACATGACAATGCCAGTCCACATACTGCATCAATTACAACATCATGGCTGCATAGGAGGTGGATCCGGGGACTGAAATGGCCAGCCTGCAGTCCAGATCTTTCACCCATAGAAAACATTTGGCGCATCATAAAGAGGAAGATGCCACAAAGAAGACCTAAGACAGTTGAGCAACTGGAAGCCTGTATTAGACAAGAATGGGACAACATTCCTATTCCTAAACTTGAGCAACTTGTCTCCTCAGTCCCCAGACGTTTGCAGACTGTTAGAAAAAGAGGATGCCACACAGTGGGGAAACCTGGCCTTGTCCCAACTTTTTTGAGATGTGTTGATGCCATGAAATTTAAAATCAACTTATTTTCCCTTAAAATGATAAATTTTCTCAGTTTAAACATTTATGTCATCTATGTTGTATTCTGAATAAAATATTGAAATTTGAAACTTCCACATCATTGCATTCTGTCTTTATTCACAATTTGTACAGTGTCCCAACTTTTTGGAATCGGGTTTGTAAATGGATGCCACCTTAATGGGACAGTAAGAGCCCTCTCTACACCTACCCTCCCAATAAATGCTTTTATTATCATTAAACATTTCGTTTGACACTTTATTTCCACCTCTTAGAACCTTTTCTTAATTTTTATTGAAAGTAAATGCCTTTCCGATGTGATATGTGATGGAAAAGGGAGAAGAGCGAGCTCTGTAAAAGGTGGATTTGAACCCAGGTCGCTTGCGTCAAAACCTAGATCCTTAAGTGTCTTTTTTTTTTTTTACTTATTTGGCCCAATCAGGCATTGTTAGGTGGAGCTAGTGCAAATAGCACTTGCCAACAATGCACGCTATTTACACTTGGTGTAAATAGACAACTTTTTTTGCAGTTTAATATGTTAAACATCTTAAATGCAATTCACGCAGCATTCAAGAGATCAAGATTCAAGATTCAATCTTGAATCTTGAATCCTTGAATCTTGAATCTTGAATCTTGAATCTTAAATGCAATTCACGCAGCATCCATTTTTCCCCATCATCCTTTAGTTAATCAAATGCTTTTAAACCATTTAAGCGCGACAAGACACAAAAGAGTGTGTTACTACTGCATGGCGTGCAAGTCTGTGAACCTCCTGTCTGTGACACACACACACACACACACGTGCACACAGAAAGCCGTTCAGACAGCACCTGAACAGACAAAAACACACTAAATTATGCCAAAATGCTCGCTGAGAAAATGGGATGCGTGTCAGATCCAGGTCATATATGCAGGTCTTCACTTTATGCAGTGAAGACTGTGACATGTTTGATAACTTTATTCAATTTCTGTATATATATCTACCTGAAAATCTTAAAGCACTGTTTACAAGGTTACATGGGTCAAAAACTATAAAAAAAAAAATGTTGTATTTTGACAACCAGTAACCAGCCTGACTGGGCCAATAGAAAACAATTATAAATAGAGCAGATAAATGTGACATTTATTTTGTTATAGTATTTAAAGCCTAATAAATGTTAAAGAATGCTGGCTTTCAATTATACTGTAAAGGTGAATAAATATAATTAATGGCTAAAATTGAGGGGACATTTTTCAATTTCACTGAGACATCAGTAGCAGTATTGGTATCCGTGAAACTGGCCTTCTTTTATAAAAAGATTCCATTTAAATAAATATTTAAAATATAGGCGTCTGTCTTTATGTAGTTTCTATGTTAATTTGGAGATTAAATGTGTAATTATTACAATATAAAAATATATTAAAAACCTAAAAATGTTTTTAAAATGTTAATTTTTTAATCGATTGACAGCACTAGAAATATTATTACATTTTAAAACATCTGTGTTCTATTTTAATATATTGTAAAATATAATATATTCCTGTGATCAAAGCTGAATTTTCAGCATCATTACTCCAGTCTTCAGTGTCACATGATCCTTCACTAATCATTTGCTGCTCAAGAAACATTTATGATTATTAACAATGTTGTCAAACCATGATAATTTTTTCCAGGAATATTTTATGAATAGAAAGTTCAAAAGAACAGCATTTATTTGAAATAGAAATCTTTTGTAACATTATTAATGTCTTTACTGTCACTTTTGATCAATTTAATGCATCCTTGCTGAATAAAAGTATTGATTTCTCTGAAAAGAAAAATCATTTGAATGGTAGTTTATGTTAGCACAGCTCTAGATCTGTGTATATATACATACATGCAGGTCTTGGCTCTGTTGCACCAGGTAATTGGATCTGTCAATGTTGAACATGTTGGCACCGTTCACTGAGATGGTGAGATCCACAAACTCGCCGTTGTTGATGGTGGCGAGACTGACAGCGCTTGCAACGCCATCACCGTATCCTGACAATAAAGAAAACACAGAGCAGATATTATAATAAAGCTTCAGAACTGATCAAAACAACAAAAAGGGCATTCAATGACGGGGATAAATTGGATAAACATGTATTAAAACTGTACATAGATTCTGTTTTGATTTCAAGTGTTAAAGGCAGATGTGGTCTTCTCTCAGGTGCATCTGTGTCACAGAAACCTCACATTCAATCACCTGCCACCTGGTAAATAACACCGCACATGTGCAGAGCAGAGCACAAAAACAGCCACACATCCTTTCATCTTTACATTCTCAAACAAATACCGCCAGGACTCTCTTGGCAACTCTCTTCAAGTTGGTGTGTCAAAGCAAGGGGCTTCAACACAAGCAGAGCGCTTTATCAAAGCTTGCGTCCTGGAAACTACTAGTCCTCATTGAGGTTAGTGTTCCTGACAGAACGCAGGCCGCTCGCAGCCAGACATCCGGGTTAATATCATAAGTACATTTTTTATCTCACTTCGATGGCCTCTCACATATCTTGATTTCCAATTGAAACGTTCGCCTGCCAGCAAATTCATCTCCTGAATCAATGGGTTAGATCAAAGATGTGTGTAATCATAAACACTGGGACACTCATTAATTCCTCAATAGATGTTAAAGCCTCTTTACTTTCTTTTAAGGTATATTTTCAGGTTCATTTGTTTTCAACTTGCCCCTCTTTAAAAAAAAAAAAAAAGTAAAAACCAGAGGCACTTACAATGGAAGTGAATGATAATGGAATCTGCATTCATAGAGCAGCAAAACCAGGTGTAAACAGAATAAGGCCTTGTTTATGCCTGGTATTAAGATGTGTTTTGGTCAGTCAGATCACAAGTGGACGACGTTAAATACAGGTGTAAACAGGGTCTAAGTCGTTTTGAGCTTGTCCACTTTCGACCCCTTCTAGAGATAGTGGACAGCGCACTTGACTGGATTGCTTTCATAGTGTAAACGCTCATTCGGTCGAATGCGTTCGAACAGCCACTAAAAGACCGTCTTCTCTCCGCCCATTGACCAAACAAATTTGGTTTGAAGCCAAAAACATACCACACACAATGTTCTCTAACCATTCCTGACACACACTCACAGCGTTCGCAATGGTTTTGCAGCTACCAGAGCAGAAACGAAAGCTGACTCACCGATCTCATGATTCAATTCAATTATTATCATGTCAACGATTCGATTGCATTCGATATATCACGATGTGTTGCATCCTCAATTTTTAATATTTCTTATTTCTATATACATTTTTGTCAATGAAAACAAGCAGTCAGATATATGAAATCCTTTTTATTTGATCTGCTCCAAGAAACAACACTTCCTGAATGTAGCAAACATCAAACACAAACAGAACACAGCAGATGACAGAACCATTTAGAATTAACAAACACTCGCAGGCACACACATGCATGCACACACTCGCACGCACATTTTCACGCTGTAAATGTTAAAATAGTGGGTGCGGGTTTTTTTTATTACTCACTTTTGTGTTTCGCCTCCATTCTAGGCTAGTGCAAGAAGCACGTATCTGATGAATGATGTCAGAGAAGCATCAGTACGCCATAATCAATTATGTCTACTGTCTCGATGTAGAATCGCCACGCCCATACCGAGAATGGCCAACCAATTAATCTCAACACCACTACTCGTGTATAGTTTTCCATCAGGCGTGTTCAAATGTAAATTGTGCAAGATTATTTTGTCCATGAGCAAACATACATTTACCTTCCCACAGACCCTCCCCTCAAAGAAATCAGGACAGAAGTGGTTGAAAGTGGACAAAAGAGATGGATTAAAACTACCAAAACGCATCTAATACCAGGTGTAAATAGGGCCAGTGTTAATATGATTTCAGTATGGAAAAAATGCTTACTAATCTCTTTTGTTTAAAGTTCAAATAATTGTTTTTAGAGAAAACTAATGTAAGTGCTTTAAATTAATAATGTAAGTTCCCAAAACTGGCCTTATTCACTTCCATTGTAATACAGTCTTAGATTCATTCCAGGAGCCTGAATGCCTAAAAGTGTGGTCTACATTCTGTCATTCTGTCCCATATAAAGTTTCTATTGTCTTTCGTGAGTTGAGCGTGTGTTTGACATGTACCTGAGTGGATCCAGATCCCCGAGATGGTTTTCTTTGCTGACTGAGCCACTTTATCAGACTAAATCCTTCATCCATTAGTTTCAGTCTGTACATGGAGAGCAGTACATATGCAGATATCTCAATTTCAGCTGAACGTGGCTGCCAGGAATTCTGCAAGATTTCGCCTGAGATCTCCAAGTTGGCACTCCATCTGAAAGACCCAGAATGCAGCATCACCATCCAACTATTATAAACACATTAGCATTTAACACATTTTACTGTGCCAGGTACGGCACTCATCCATAACAGTACAGCTGGTCGCCACACTGTGTGGAATTAAAGGAAACTTATGGGCTTCATGTATGTTTCACATCTGTGGCATGCTTTCGATTACCACAGACAATAGTTTCACCCCCAGAGAGTGTATGCAGGATATATTTACCAACAACTATTGCTCTGTTCAGCAGCTGGGTGAGGGCAGATGGAGCGGTGGTGCTGCTGGCCAGTGACAGCGCATAGGTGACTAAAGACAGGCTGTAGTTACTGGAGATTCCCTGAGCCAGCTGAGACTTCAGAAAACTCAAGGCAGAAGACACATTGGCTTCATATGTCCTCTACCAGGAGACACAAAACAGTCAGTCAGTCAATCAGTCTGTCTGTGATTATCTATCTATCCGTCCGTCCGTCCGTCCGTCTATCTATCTGCTGTCTGAACTCACCTTGTATCCGGCGCCCTCCAGAAGCGCAATGAGGACATATGCTGTAAGAGACACAGGTCCATCCAGACCTCCCTGGAGCTCTGTGTGGATGACCCGACTGGCTCTCTGAATGACCCGTCAGAGTCCTGCTGGACAGACAGCCAATATGCTGTCCTCTGCATCACCGTGGGGTCAATGGCTATGAAGTCCCGAGCCTGGAGGAAACACCTGAGCACGAACGCTGACAGCCTGAATATCACAAAGCACACCACCAGTCAATCATACACTCGATTTGTGTTTGTTTTCATTTTTAATGCATCGGTTCTGAAGTTAGTACTGAACTGGAAAGATAAATTAAGATACATAATTTTTACTCCCAAATTAGAATTTACTATGTTTCTGGGGTAGAGTTTAAGGTTTGATGTATTTTTTTATGTATACCATGTGCTGCCAGAATAATCACTGTCTCCAAAAGCACTGAAGGAGCCATCAAGCCTTTGGTAGGAAAGCTCACGCTCATACGCTGCAATCAAACAGAACAGAAGTGTTAACTCAAGGACTTCTGCTGTGTTTCTCAGGACTAGAAGACTTCACAACACTCACCTTCCATCATGTAGCTCATAGCCTTGCTTCTGGTCTGTTCCTCGGCTTGCTTGGTATTTCTCAGATACTCAAGAACATAAATATTTGGAGCAAAATGGATCATGTTCTGCTCACCACAACCGTAAGGCATCTCAATGAGAGAGTCCAGATTTCCAATGGATGGGCCCAGAATGTCACCTTCAACATAGACACATATAGAAGAGGGTCAGATGAGATGTTTGCACTCAAAAGAAGCCTGATAGCAGCCAGAAATCCTCTTACAATAGAAGCACAGAGTGAGGACACATACCCACAGCAGATACAGTGGCCCTCTGACTGTCAGGAACCACATCCACAGGAAAACTAAATGCCATCGTCCTAGACACCGTGTTCTGGTTCAGGTGAAACTCCAGAAACAATGTTTGAGTTGACGACTTCTCCTGTCCCTCTGGCTAGAGAGAAATCATTCAACACAAAAAGATTTTAGAAGGATTCTCTACTTTCCCGGCTGTTGCAGATAAAGATAATATAGAATAATCAAAAATAATGAGATTTTAATTTCTATTGTCATGAAAAAAACAAAGTAAATGCAAAAATAAATTGCTGTACTGTCTTTAATAATAATAATAATAATAATAATAATAATAATAATAATAATAATAATTATTATTATTATTATTATTATTATATATTATAATATTATGTGTGTGTATGTGTGTGTGTGTGTGTGTGTGTGTGTGTGTGTGTGTGTGTGTGTGTGTGTGTGTGTGTGTGTGTGTGTGTGTGTGTGTGTGTGTGTGTGTGTGTATATACACACATACACACACGTTATAAATTTTGGAATAAAATGCTAAAATAAATTGTTGTACTATCTTTATTTTTTTTAAATAAAAATATCAACTCATTACAGATTTTGCTTTGCTGTCATAAAAATAAAATCATCAAAAATACTGAGGAAAAATTTCTAAAAATGTCCAGATGCATTACTAACAACCATAAGAGGAGAAAAATGTGCTCAATTGTCAAGAAAATAATTTCAAAATGCTGTCTTCAGTTTATTTAAATAAAAACTTAAATATTGCTTTGCTCTAAGAAATATAAAATCATCAAAAATAATGAGAATGTCATAAACCCATAAACCCACTCTCAAGAAAATAATGTGTAAATAAATAATGGTCCTAAAAACAAACAAACACACTTTTCTTTTAGAATAGGAAGTTTTGTAATTATGCTGGCATGAATCACCTTGACAAGAACAGTCTTGTAAACCCAGTCTGAAGAGTAGATGGATGTGGCTTTGACAGAGATGGGAATCTCTCCCACCGCTGTGGTTCTGATGGGGAACAGGAGTGTCGTGAATGTTCTGACTCAACACCAAGACTTTCCTCACATTGTTTATAGAAAATTCTCTCATTGTCTGGTGACACAAATTCAAACGCCGGACTCTCTGCAACAACAACCAACACCTGTGACGGGCAAAGACATGAAGAGAGCTGCATTCAGAAGACTATAATTCACTTACAACAGAACAACCTACAGTAAGTGTTAAAGTCAACATGAAACAGCATTCGCAAGATATTTTACTTTCATTTAGCTGTGCTCCAGAGTTTAATATTATGCAGTCAGGGGTTTGTTCAAATAATTAGAGCAACAATAATAATGCTAATAAAAATGTAAAAATGTAAAAATGTAAGTAATAAAAAAAAATATTTTAGAATTTTACAAAAATTATGGAAGTGTTACTTTTGAATGTTCTATGAGCATTCTAAAACAAGTAGTAACATTTAAAAATGTGAGACGAATGTTCAACTAAAATTCTATTAAAGGTGTATAAATTAAATGTTTGTGCTAAAGTTTTGAGAACATTATTAAAGACCAGATAACTGTGAACAAACATTCTATTAATGTTACTGGAAGAATGTTTGTTCATAAATTTGAGAGAGCATTGCCAAAGTTCTGAGAACATTCCCTGTTATCTGTTTCACAAACAACAACTCTCACCTCCAAATCTTGATTCATATAGTTAAATAAATTGACTTCCAGCAGTAGCAGTTCCCCACGGATCAAGAACGCCGGGAGATTCAGTGACAGGAAGAAATCTTTGCTCACGGTCAGCTGGGAAACAAACTACTTTTTAATAATCAGTTATATTTATTAATATTCAGTGATAGGTAAACTGTACACGATGCATAACCTCTGCAGGGGCGCTGATGCCCAAACCCAGATTCTCTGACATCACGATGGCAAAGGCCACCCAAGAGGTCAAGCTGTCCGGCACGGTCACCGGGAAGGAAGCCGAGGCAGAATTACTAAAACATAAGAATTAAAAACAGACATAAATAAGCCAGTTGCTTTCATAAAATGAATGTGGGTATAGAGAACTTTGGGGAATTTGATGAGAAACATTTGAATTCATATTGTGATATCTAACGTTTCATTGTATCTTGGTAAATAAGAGCACAGTTTGAGAAATTGTTTCTCAAACTGAAATACAGGATGACTGTGACAGGATGATACTGCGCTCTTCTTTTTTCTTTTTTTTTTTAGGGGAAAAAAAAATTGGTCTTCAAAAGTCTCCATTTACTTTCCATTTCATCTCAGTGCTGTCTACAAGAAATGATTAAGATATTAAAGAGATCTCAGAGATTATTGTTTTTTTCATTCCTAAGTGATTGCATACTGTAAACAATCAAAGTTATTGATCAGAAGTTGCTTGTTCATAGCTCAGAAAGTATTTTTAATATAGTTAGGTATTATCCTAGTAAAAATCAGCTCAAAGATAGACATATTCCCCGTCATACCTCATATTAGCATCCAGCCAGATCCAGGTTTCAGGAAAGTCTTTACGCTCTCTAGGCTCTTGAAAACCCCCACTGGCCATCTGATTCAGTCCCTCCCCTGCTGTGGAACCCATGAGCATTACTGAGAAAATTATTATAAACCAGAATTTTGACATTTTCTTAAGACAAGACACTACAGACGAAACCATTGTTATTTTCAGGCAATGGTCAATTTTAAGACTAGTGGAAAGAAAACATCCAAAATACACATTTAAGTGGTGTGCCTCAAAGATCGGCTCTTGGTCCACTACTATTGCCTTCAAGATCTTATAGCACGGATGGCGGAAAACTGAAGTTCTAGCAAAACTGCTTGGCTCTTCCCAGCATCTCCATTCATACTGATGGAGTCCTGGTTAGGCCTTCACTAACTTTTTGGAATCTGGGAGTAATGTTTGATTATAAATGATGTTTTAAACTACCTTGTTAAATCTTGTTTTCTGCACCTTCGCAATATTGTTTGCATACGTCCTTCACTTAACCATAAAGATGCTGAAACTGTTACCCAAGCTTTCATAACCTCTAAGTTGGACTATTGTAACTCCTTGTTTAGTGGACTACCAGCTCAATTTCTTCATCGCCTGCAAATGGTACAATACTCTGCTGGTCATGCACTTACATTTGAGCAACAAATGAGCTGGAATATTTATATGTATAGCATAATTTGGCCTTGGAAAAACTTGAGAAATGTTTTGAGTTTATATATAGAGATCAATATGTCTTGCCTTTATAAAATTTGAGTGGTGCACAACATGTCGATGTGATGTTACTGTGTTTTGGGTGGTTGCCAGGATGTTACTATGTGGTTGCTAGGGTGTTCAGAGGGGTTGCTTGGACAGGTTCACCCTTAAGACTTACGAAACATAGGTAACAATCGACTCCACTCCTTATTCAGCCTGGCATCTGTCAGAACCGTGACACCGCACATCTGCAGAATGAAACAATATCCATAAACCCTGTGCAAAATAGTGATAGCTTTCTGTTCCTGAGATAAAAATAAAACATCAGATGACATTCATGTGTGTGATCTACCATGAATATGGAATACGGATCTCCCATTCTCATGCTGTTATAATCTGTATGGGTCACCTCTCCGCTATCGACAAAAATTCTTCAAGCACCTGCAAAACACACACACACACACACACAAGATCACGTTGCTGATCTTAGATCAATTTTTGTGATGACTAGCATCATATGAATAGGACAAGCTGCTCTGGGGTTAGTATTTGGTTATCACAAACTATTGTTTCTGAATAATGTTCTTTCTATTGCTATTGTTGTAAATCACATCCAGAACAACAAACTGAACTACACAATGGTGTCTGCACTATCAAACCTGTTCACCTAGTTCTGATTAGCACAGTTGCTCTCAGTTTCTTCCTTTTGTCAACAAGTGAAATCCGGGTGTGGTGTTGGCGTTTAGTTACATAGGATGACCAGCTTTACTTATCATGTGATCTTTTGTGGGAACAAACAATCGTGTGAAATCTCAAAGATGATTTCCCACACTTTAAACCTCAATACACTGAACGAGGTGAGACATCATGTGAGAAAGCTGGAAAACAATGGATGTCTATATTGCCCAGTGTTGATGTCGATTTTTCCTACGAGTGTAAATGATCTATAATCTCTAGTAGACCATATTACCTTCTTCTCTGTAATGCCATTGTCTTTGTTGGAGTCCATTGTTGCTTTGTCCACCACCAGAATTCCCACCAGAGATCCAGGCTCAGATACAGAAACGGAGAGAGATAAAGATTCTGCTGGCTCGGCACGATCCTGACTCCAGCTCAGAGATACCTGATATTGAGATATTATAATGACATTGTAATCCATTTTACTTCTGTATAATATAATATAATATAATATAATATAATATAATAGAATAGAATAGAATAGAATAGAATAGAATAGAATAGAATAGAATAGAATAGAATAGAATAATAGTATAATAGAATAATAGAACAGAATATAAGTGACATCATATGATAAATATATTCATAATATGCAAAATAGTATATTTGCATGTCCACATTCCGCACAATTGCATGTAATGGGTTACATATAATTAAATAAATTAATGAAATATAATTCAAGTAAAATAAATCCTACTGAAATTTCCGAATTTTAGATTTTTTCTGCAATACAATCTTTCTGTTTAACCCCAATCATGCCATTCCCTTTCTGACATCAAATTGTATGTACTGTCTTAAAAAATTGTCTTAAAATCAACATATTTCAGGATATTCAACAAGAAAATCCATCAGGAATCAAGTACGAAACACTTTAAGAAGAAATATATTGTTATTTGATTTTATTACTGTAACTTATTACATTAACATTAAGCAATACTGAATTATAGGCAGGAAAGATAGCCTACAGCAGGAGCCTAAAAGAATGACTATTTAATTAATTGAAGAATAAAATCAATCACATTTATGAATATGCACCCTAACCTCTTCTAAAGTCCAAACCATTATATGTTATGCTGTGGTGTTTCTGTTGTCCTGAACTCTTACTGTGTTTCTCAGGACTTGTGTGAAAGTAACTTGTAGAGCATCATTGACAATCTCTCCATCTGGAAGTGTGTAGTACACCATCACACAAGCCAATGGAGTCCAAGAGTGATCTGTGTTCAGACTGAAAGAGGAGGAAACTACCGTCCCAGCACCCACCACCCGACCACGGGACATCACCTACAAAACACAGGCTCATTCTCAGAAATTACTTACTACTGATTTCATTAACAGGATACACTTTAGAAAAACGATTACACGTAATCGTATTAAATGTGAACATGTAGCAGTGTACTTCAAATCTTAAAAGTGTACTGTACTTGCAGATAGTATAATATTAATGAAATAAAAGGCCACTTAAGTGTACTTCGACAGGGTTCACTTTCATGACTATGTGCTTTTAAAAAGTGCACTTTGTAATAATGCCAAATAAGATTTTTTCTTTTAATGTACATTGGAAATCATGTTTTAATAATCTTTTGTTGTGCTTTAAATACAGTAAGTACACTGATACTGATGTGCTGACTAACATATAAAACACATGAAAGTACTTGATTATAGTGTTATTCAATACTGCATTTAAAGTTAATATAATTTAAATGTACTGTATTACAACTTCATCGTTAGAAATATTTGATGGAAAGTACTTACAAGGTAGTGGAATTTGGTCAGGTTAAAATTGCTCTGCACAGTCAAGTACAGCGGCTGGCCAACCTGCAAAAGTCCCCGTCAGTGAAAACTCAGTGAAAACAAAAATAATAGCAGGATATATACACAAACAGCTTGAGTACCTGAGGCTCGCTGACTCTGTGAAGCTGTATGTAGGATCTACTCGGTGAAGAATAACTCCTGTAGAGCTGAAGACGATGAACTGTGTCTTCAAACTGTGCCTGAAACCAACATCAGGAGGAAGCACTGCTTAGTGCTCAGCTGCATCCCAATTACATACTTAAACTATGCATAACGCTTATCAAGGCCATGGAAAATGTGGATGAAGTGTTCGCACCTCTATATCAAGTGTGGCAACTCTGTCAGAGAGCTCAACCTGAAAAGACATCACCCCATCAGCAGTAACAGGAAGCTCGATATATTGGATGGAAGAGAAGCTGGGCGTCGATGTGCCGTTCGTGTGAGGCAGGGATTCCTCCTCGTTCCACATCCACGTCCAGGGACTGAACTCCTGCTGGGTCACCACCAGCTGCACACTTCTGTTGTGTTCTTCAGCAGTCAGGGGCTGCTTGTTATAAGTGGTTAACTTCACCTTGTAAAACAGAACATTTTTTGAAAAGTTTGAAAGAGTGAATCTCATGAATAAATGAATACAGATGAACAGGTTGGTCATGTCTGGGTCATATTTCACTACCTGACCAACTATCTAGCTAACTACATAAATAAATATTGTATAAAGATAATTATATTATTTTATTTATTTATTTATTTACTGCATAATGACATTATTGACATGACAATTAAGCAACATTGTATTTAAATATGTTATATTATATGACATTATTTAAATACTGTCATTAATGTGAAAAATCATTATATATAAATATATATTATTTAAATGCTGTTATTAATGTAAAACAATGATATTTTATTTAAATACTGATAATTATGTGAAAACAATTATATTTTATTTAAATACTGTCATTAATGTGAAAATAATGATATATTAAAGGGGTCCCCTTTAATGCCCCTTTTATAAGTCCCCAGAGTGTGTATGTGAAGTTTTAGCTCAAAATACCTCACAGAAAGAGTTATAGCATGTTAAAACTGTCCCTTTATGAGTGTGAGCAAAAAGGTGATGTTTTTGTGTGTCCCTTTAAATGCAAATGAGCTGCTGCACCTGGCCCCCTTTCTAGAAAGGGGCGGAGCTTCAAGAGCCTGTTAGCAGCTCTGATTACCTCACGCAGACACACACTGAAAATGTCAGAAACTGTTCAGAGTCAGACAATGATGGAGAAACTCAAGAAGAAGAGACAACATGTAGAATGAGACAGGACGTTTCTGAAGGGTTAGTTGATGAATTTATGAGTTAACTATCTTCAAGTCATCGATTAGCATATTCTGCCATGATAATCCATAAATCGCTTGTGTGGGAACTGTTGTAAAATGAGCCAGAGAATATCTTATGTTGTCATTTTGCTTTTATGACATGCTATTGCATTTGTGTTCGTACTGTATTGCAATAAATGTGAAAGACAGCTCGACAGCTTGAGCAGAATCTCAAATGTGCTCGACTGCAACAACTCTTCCTCTTCTCAACATGGCCTTTGTTGAGTGTTCCCGGGCGGGGTTTATGCAAATTGTAGGATTAGTGATGTCACTAACCCGTGAAGAAGCTCGTTGTAGTCTCTACCAGCCGTTTGTTGTAGTTCTAAAAAGCGATTTCTGTAGGAAAATATCTCCTTTGCTCTGAACTTTGAGCGTCAAAACTTTGCAGATGTTCTTTATGCTCAAACAGCAACATTACACACTAACCAAAGTAAAAATAAAAAAAGTGGAATCATAATCAACCACCCCTTTAATAAAATTTTAGTTTTTTTTTTTTATTTATGATTTTTTTTTTCCTTCAAGACTGGTCCTAACTTTTTAAAGTCAGTTAGATAAAAAGTAAGACTGATTAGCCCAAGGTTAACTGCTAGTTGGTCAATCTAGTTTTAACATTAAACGAAATGTAGTGCTAATGTTTTTCCTTCTGTCTTTACCTGAGCAATGAAGGTCATGGAGGGTTTAATGATTTGTGGAAGTTGCAGAAAGTCAATATTATATTTATTATTCACAATATAAACCCTCGCGCTGCTGTTGTACGTTAAACCTGCAGGCAGAGAAATGACAAACATCTCAAATGAAATCTGAAAGCACATATCCATTTGTTGATTCATTTGCATGCAGGTCAGTTAAAGTTATTTATGTTTGATAGCTGGGTATAAACAGGACAGGACACACCTGTAACACCCTCTGTGACGTTCACGATAATGTCGATATATTCACTTGGCTGGTATCCTTCATAATAGGATATGTTGAATATTGGAATGTCCAATAACACATCAATTGTGATGTCAGCAGAGCCGTCAATCTGCACCAGAAACAGTAAGTCCAATTAACAGTTAAACAAACTTTAACTTTAAAATTCAACCGTTTGTAATGTTACTCACCGTTTCCTCGTGTTCGTGACGTCTAACAAGGTCATTGAATACGTGAATATATGTAACAGACATCAGCCCACTGACGGGCTTCCCATAAAAATATCTGAGAACAAAAGAAAACGTCTCGGTTACGTATGTAACCCTCGTTCCCTGAAGGAGGGAACGGAGACGTACGTCGGAACTGACCGACGAATTTGGATCTGTTTTCAGAGACCAATCTACTTCGAGTGATTAAAAACGAGCCAATGGACATTGGCATGCGGTTCACGCATTCCACGCACCGCCCCGCAGCGCGGGTATAAACACGGAAGTGGAAGTACCGCATATTGCTTTTCAACTGAGGAGCCGAGACAAGTGACTCGGCCTTCAGCTGAAGCACAGCACCTGGCGACGGGACGTACGTCTCCGTTCCCTCCTTCAGGGAACGAGGGTTACATACGTAACCGAGACGTTCCCTTTCAGTCGGTCACGCCGACGCACGCCGGAACTGACCGACAATTGGGATCCCCTACCAAACGCGCCAGGATGCTGGCCCTTCCAGCGCCCTGCTTGAGCTCACTGGACCGCTCCTTCATTGGAGAGGAAGTCAGGGCTCCAGGCAGGGAAGGACAGTCACTGCTGTTCCTGCAAGACCCACTTAGAGTGACTATTGGATAACGCTGGGAAGCGTGCCCGTTTGGGAACGGAACGCTGCGGGGGCCACGTGCCTCAACGGAGGGAGAGGTGGCAATTACGCATAAGGACTAGCCTATCAGGGTAGTACAACATATGGCAGTCTCTGGGGTGGATCCAGCCTGATCCCAGGGGGGGAAGAACACCGCCAGAGACGACAAAGCGAGCTCTGTCAAAGGAAAGACACGGGGCTAGCCGAGTAGGGTAGCTGGTACCGTGGAGAATACACATATGGGGTTGCCGTTAGGGAACCGCTACATATGGAACCCAGCCTACACACGTTCCACAAGCATACGGGTGCAGGCCTGGCGTCAGACGGCCGCAACGTCTGACACCGAAGGGGTGACGGAGGAGCTCGACAGGGTTCGCCATTTTCTGGGGAACACGACTGGAGATAAATAACGCACGCATCCGGCCCAGAGGGCGGGAATGGCGTCGCAAGCCGACACTAGAACGGGCACTTCGCGCTACTGGCCACTGGGGGCGAGTACACGGGAAGATACCGGCTCTACACGGAGGCTATATAAATCTAGCGAACGTGTTAGGTGTCGCCCAGCCCGCAGCCCTACATATATCTGTTAGCGAGGCGCCCTGAGCCAGCGCCCAGGAGGAGGCTACACTCCTAGTTGAGTGCGCTCGCAACCTAAACGGGCAGGGCACGTCTTGGGACTGGTACGCCAAGACAATAGCATCCACTATCCAGTGGGCTAACCTCTGCTTGGAGACAGCCTTTCCCTTCTGCTGGCCTCCGTAACAGATGAAGAGCTGTTCTGAGGTCCTAAGGCCGAGTTCGGTCCACGTGGCGCGGAGAGCACGGACGGGACAGAGCAAAGCCAGGGCTGGGTCTGCCTCCTCCGAAGGCAGCGCTTGCAGGTTCACCACCTGGTCCCGGAAAGGAGTGGTGGGAACCTTGGGCACGATCCGGGCCGGGTCTCAGGACAACGTGAGAGTTACCTGGCCCGAATTCTAGGCACGATTCGTTGACCGAAAGTGCGTGCAGGTCCCCTACCCTCTTGATGGAGGCCAATGCAACCAAGAGTACTGTCTTCATGGACAGGATATTCAGCTCAAATGGACTGCAGAGGCTCGAAGGAGGGCTCTGGAGTGCTCTCAGCACCAGAGCTAAGTCCCAAGAGGGTACCGGGTTTGGACGAGGAGGATTCAGCCTCCTCGCACCCCTGAGGACCTGACGATTAGGTCGTGCTTCCCTAAGGACTTACCATCAACTGCATCGTGATATGCCGCTATTGCCGTGACATACACTTTAAGGGTGGAGGGAGACAGCCTTCGCTCCAACCCATCTTGCAGGAAGGAAAGCACGGCGCTAACCGAACACCTTCGGGGGTCTTCGCGGCGAGAAGAACACCACTCAACGAACAGGTTCCACTTCAATGCATAGAAGCGCCTCGTAGAGGGGGCTCTAGCGGAAGTGATGGTGTCCACCACTGCCTGTGGTAGACCACCTAGAACCTCCGCGTCCGCCCAGGGACCAGACATTGAGTTTCCAGAGGTCTGGACGCTGGTGCCATAGTGCGCCCGCCCCTGAGAAAGTAGGTCCTTCCTCAGAGGAATGGGCCAGGGAGGTGCTGTCGCGAGGAGAGTTAGTTCGGAGAACCAGGTCCGGTTGGGCCAGTAGGGCGCAACTAGCAAGACCTGCTCCTTGTCCTCCCTGACTTTGCACAGTGTCCGTGCGAGAAGGCTCACTGGGGGAACGATACTTGCGTAGGCCCGGGGCCAGCTGTGTGCCAGTGCATCCGTGCGAGGGTGCCCCGGTCAGGAGCAATACAGCTGGCAATGGGTCGACTCTGGAGAGGCAAACAGGTCTACCTGTGCGGCTCCGAAGAGGCCCCATATCAGCTGGACCACCTGGGGATGGAGTCACCACTCCCCCGGAGGTGTCGGCTGCCGTGAGAGCTCGTCGGCTGTCCGGTTGAGCGCACCTGGGATGTGAATGGCGCGAAGCGACCTCAGATGCTTCCGACTCCAAAGGAGGAGATGGCGGGCGAGCCGGAGCATGCAACGGGAGCGTAGACCACCCTGACGGTTGATATACGCAACGGCCGCAGTGCTGTCCGTGCGGACCAGTACGTGCTTGCCCTGTAGTGGCTTTTTTTAGGCGGCCCAGAGCAAGACGTACTGCCAGTAGCTCTAGGCAATTGATATGCCAATGCAGTTGGGGCCCGCCCACAGACCGAAACTGCATGCCCGTTGTACGTGGCCCCCCAGCCGGTGGATGAGGCATCCGTGAAGACCACAGCATGCCTGGACACCTGTTCTAGGAGCACTCCCGCCCGTAGAAACGAAGGGTCCGCCCACGGGCTGAAGGTTTGGCGGCAGTAAGGGGTAACTGAGACCCGGTACTTGCCGCTCTGCCACGCCCATCTCGGGACTCGGCCGTGAAGCCAGTGCTGAAGCGGTCTCATATGTAGCAATCCGAGCGGCGTTACCACGGCTGCAGATGCCATATGCCCCAGGAGCCTCTGAAAGAACTTCAGTGGGACCGCTGTCCTGCCTTTGAACGTATTCAAGCAGTTCAGCACCGATCGAACTCGCTCCTCTGTGAGGCGTGCAGTTCGATTGACCGAATCCAGCTCCATACCGAGATAAGAGATCCTCTGTGTGGGACAGAGTTTGCTCTTCTCTCGGTCGACCCGAAGGCCCAACAGGCTGAGGTGACGGAGCACCAGGTCCCTGTGTTCGCACAACTGCTCTCGCGACTGGGCTAGTATGGGCCAGTCGTCAAGGTAGTTGAGGATGCAAACGCCACGTTCTCGAGCGGAACAATGGCTGCCTCTGCAACTTTCGTGAAGTCGTGAGGCGACAGGGACAGCCCGAAGGGCAGGACTTTGTACTGACATGCCCTCTCCTCAAACGCAAAGCATAGGAACGGTCTGCGTCTCAGGAGAATGAAGACATGAAGTACGCGTCCTTCAGGTCGATCGCTGCAAACCAATCTTGGGGACGGATGCATTCGAAAATGCGTTTTTTGCGTCAAGATTCTGAACGGGAGCTTGTGCAGGGCCCAATTCAGGACACACAGGTCCAAGATTGGTCTTAACCCACCCCTTTCTTGGGTACAATGAAGTAAGGGCTGTAGAACCCTGACTTCATATCGGCTGGAGGAACCGGCTTGATCGTGTCCTTCGCCAGTAGGACTCCGATCTCTGACCGCAAGACATGGGCATCGCTGCTCCGCCCGGAGGTGAAGAGGATGCCCCTGAACTTGGGAGGCCGGCGAGCGAACTGAACTGGCAGAGCCGAGTCTGATGGTACAGATGATCCAGCGCGAAGCGGCCTGGGGAACTCTAGCCAGGCCCCCAGAACCGGACAAGCAGGACCAACGGCACCACAGACGCACCCGGGTGGAGCAGCGAGGTGGGAGGCTCGGACCCGACTCGGGTGGCCCAGGGGCGGCCCGAGTGTTGTCTGAGCCTCCCAGGGTGGGGCAGAGTGTGGGTGAGAAGGCTCGGTGGCGTCCTCGGTGCCCACTCTGCTGCCCCCTGCCTGGGGGAGGCAGGAAGGTGGAATGCTCAGATCCGACCCGGGAGGCCCGGAGGCGGCCCGGAAATCGTCTGAACATTCCAGGGTAGGGCAGAGTGTGGGTGAGAAGGCCTGGTGGCGTCCTCGGTGCCCACACTGCTGTCCACTGGCGAAAGGAGGGGAGGCAAGGAGTGGCAAGGCTTGGAGGCGTCGCACACTGCCCACCTGACCCTCCTGGAGCCCAGGGAGGGAGGACACTGCTCTTTTGAGAAAGTGGGTACCACTGGACTCCGGAGAGCCAGTGGCAGGATCGAAAGCCTAGTCTCCCCTCAGTCCTCCTCTGGGGGGGTGCGGACACCACCTCCCCAAGAGCAGATCCCCTTCTCACTGGGCCACCCGTTTCAGGGCCGCTTGCAGGTTTCACGGGACCCTGGACGGGTTGGGTGCCTCCCATGCGCCCGGCCACCTGCTGCCTGGGTGGAGGCTGCTGCTTGGCTTTAGCAGGGGCAGACGCAGAGGGGACGCCGGCGACAAGCAGGCAGAGACACTGTGACCGATGACTGGGTGAAGGCAGCAGCTGGTCATCGGGACAGGTTTTTTTTTTTTTTTTTTTTTGCCTCCGTCTGCTACTGGGCCACCAAGAACTGCTGGGCGAAGTTCTCGATGGCGTCGCCAAAGAGGCCAGCCTGACAGACAGGGGCATTGAGAAACCGAACTTTGCCGGGCTCAAGCATCTCTGCCAGGTTTAGCCCCAGGTGACATTCCTGGACCACTAGTGTGGACATCGCCTGACCCAGGAGCGCGGCGGTGACTTTCGTCGCCAAGCGCGAGGTCCATCACCGCACGCAGTTCCTGCATAACCCTGGGTCGGGACTACCCTCATGCATGCAGGACAGAGGGTAGTGAGAGAGGGAAAAAACACTTATACAGATTATGCCCTTTTGGTGTTCCATATTTCCCTTTCTCCGATGCAGCAATTGACATCTGTCCTCTGCCAGAGCCCCAAATGAAACGCTAGGTCCCCTCTTTTTTTTTTTTGGAACCAGCAATCCCATCTGTAAGCTACCAGCAGGCACGTACCACAAACACAGTCTCAGCATGCTTGTGATGCTAGAGGAGTGGGGGCCCGAGGGGATGTACCCGGCGGGGAAACCCCACTGTAGCCCTCAGGTCACCCAGGCTTATTAGCCGAAGTAGCCCTTTTCTGGTGCACCAGAAAAGGAACTAGATCAGGGAATAGGCAAAGGGACTCAACCCCGTTTGAGGTTTCATAGTCTCGACCGCGCATCCAGAGCGCCGAGTGACGCGCTGGGTTGCCGTGGCAACCCGCGCTGTCAGCCGGCCGCTCGACGGCACACGGCGCGCTGAACGCCTAAGCCCTTATGAGAAAGGTAAGACGAACTGCGCGCCGACGTGATCACACTCTCCTGAGAGAGTATGAATCACCCATTTAACGCAATCTCGCATGTTTATGTGCGAGAGAGATCGTGGCCGTCAAATGAGGACAGGAAACAACCGCATCCAGAAACACACGGTTTGAATGACGTCTTGAAAAAGACGCCGAGTCAAACCGTGTTGCTCTTTTAGAAGGAAATGCTCTTTAGAAGTGCTGAAGCACTCAGGGAGATGGCCGCGGCTCACAGCAGTCCGATAGCAAGCCTGCGCGGTGAGCACTCAAGAATGGAAACGCCCAGCCAACCAACACAGAGACAGTGTATGTTGCAGCGGCCACTCGCTGACTCGCGCCGTCACACCAGCACCCAGGTAAGAGAGCGATCCTCCTCAAGACTCGTCTAAACACTCATCGTAGAAACAGCTTGATACAGCAAACCGTTCGGCTCCGAAGTTAAAAGCAATATACGGTACTTCCACTTCCGTGTTTATACCCGCGCTGCGGGGCGGTGCGTGGAATGCGTGAACCGCATGCCAATGTCCATTGGCTCGTTTTTAATCACTCGAAGTAGATTGGTCTCTGAAAACAGATCCCAATTCGTCGGTCAGTTCCGACGTACGTCGAACGTGACCGACTGAAAGGGAAAGTATATTTTTTGTGTTTCTTATGAATAATACAATTATTGTTCAGGACAAATGCTCACTTTGCTGTGACTGTCCCTGTCAGTGTTTCTTCATAATGCAGGATGGAGGGAACATTCACTTTCACCTCGAATCTAGGAAGCACTGTAAACATAGGCCTACATTAAAGATTAATGTCTTGAAACATTGATCATATTATAAACGATAAGTATCATATGTGAAATCTCACCATAGTAGTCCACAATAAACTCTCTCTCATGTACAACAGCCTGCGTGTCCAAAACAACAGTGTTAGAATTGTGTACAATAAAGCTGAAATTAGACCCGTTCACACCAAGGGTGATAAAGATATAGCCTAGTTCTAAAAAACGTTCTCAATATCAAACGCCACAGCTATAATGGTAACGGCACAGAGAAAAATATATAATTGGAATCACTTTCAGAAAGATTTTATCCAGCTGATGAAAGATAAAAACATTGACAGCCAATCAGAATCCATCCTGCGTTAAGATCTTGAGCATTTAAAACAGCAGACAAGCACAATATCGTCCATGGTGTGGACGCTAAATAATATAGTTATCTTTATAGTCATTGTTCTTGGTGTGAACGGGCCTTAATATAGTAGTTATGGTTCTTGGTGTGAATGGGCCTTCAAGGGTTTGTTCACCCAAAAATGAAAATTATCCCATAATTTATTCACCCTCAAGCCATACTTGGTGTATATGAAAAAAAAAATATCTTGGCTCTTCCAAGGTTTATAAGTTTACAAGGTAGTGAATAGTACCTGATATTTTTAAGCTCAAAAAAATTGCATGCATCCAAAAGTAATCCATACGGCTCCAGTGGGTTAATAAAGGCCTTCTAAGGTGCTTTCTAATATTTTGCGTTTTGTAACTTTATGAACTATAAATCGCTGGCTTCCAGTAACGTACATGAGTTGAGTTCCGTGGAAAGAGTGACCTCTGACCCGATGCATTACGTACTGACGAATGTGTAAAATCTGAGAATAGAGCAAAACAAAAGTATTATAAAGTTATAAATATGGATGATTATAAAGTTATAAATATGGATGTTACAAAAGAACGCATTGCTTCACTTCAGAAGAAATGTATTAACCTCCTGGAGCCATATGGATTACTATCTCAGGTACTATTCACTCCCATTATAAAGCTTGGAAGAGTCAGGATATTTTTTTTATATATCTCTGATTGTGTTCATCTGAAAAAAGAAAGTCATATACACCTAGGATGGCTTGAGGGTGAGTACATTTTTGGGTGAACGAGCCCTTTAAGTATAAATCAAGCTTTTTGCATTTTCTGGAAGTGCGTGATGAATGTCTGTGCAAAATGTACTGAGCACAATTCTAGGGTGTTGTGAGTGGCTGACAGGACAATTCTATGCTGTTTCAAGTGGGTTTTAGAGTGTTGCTATGCAGTTGCTAAGGTGCTTTTCACACAACTCACATGGTTTTCGGCTACAATTTTCCATAGACCAAGTGGTGGGTTCTGAGAGAGTTTCAGCTCTTTTGAAACAACACCTAGAACACCGTCCACAGACAGCCACTGTCGAATCATATTCCCCTTGGGATCCTGCTCACATTAAAAACACACAAACACAGTGGAATTAACGTTTCTTCCATCCATCCCTTAATACTCCAGATCTGTCATGTAGTGATGGGTGTATTCAAAACACTGCTTTGTGATGCTTCAAAACCTTTGCAAATCATTTGTTTCAAACCAGTGATGCCATGTGATTTCAGTAAATGAGTGTTCTTTACATCAACGGTTTTGAAATGTTTCAAAATCTCAATGGTTCACCGCTAGGGGGCAATGATCTCTGTGAACCCATGAACCTGACTGCCCTACTCTTGGTTACTGAAACTCTGAGACTGGCAAGAGCAGCTTCCAAATCATCAGTACTCATCTTGCTGGATCTGTCTGCTGCTTTTTACACAGTTAACCACTAGATCCTCCTGTCAACCCTCAAGATGAAGGGCATCTCAGTGTCCGCACTCCAGTGGTTCAAGTCTTACCTCTCAAGTAGGTTCTTCAGGGTATTGTGGTGAGGTGAGGTGTCTAAGTTGCAACATCTAGCTACTGGGGTGCCTCAGGGCTCAGTGCTGGGACCACTTCTCTGCTCCATCTACATGTCATCACTAGGATCTGTTCTTCAGAACAGGTTTTTCCTATCACTGCTATGCTGATGACACACAACTCTACCTCTCATTCCAGCCAGAGGATCTGATGGTAGCTGCTCACATCTCGGCCTGCCTGATGGATATTTCTTGCTGGATGAAGGACCACCACCTTCAACTCAACCTTGCAAAGACAGACCTGCTCGTGGTCTCAGCCAACCCAACACTTCTTCACAACTTCTCCATTCAGCCATAAGTTTGTCAACCATAACTTCATCCAGGACAGCCAGGAACCTTGGAGTTGTGATTGACGATCAGTTAAACTTCATAGACCACATTGCTAGAAATGTCCATTCCTGCAGATTTGTTCCTTATTAATAATAATGTTAAATAAGGAATAATGTTCCTTATTCAACATTAGGAAGATCAGACCCTTCCTATTGGATCATGCTACACAACTCCTTGTCCAAGCTCTTGTTCTGTCCAGACTGGACTATTGTAATGCTCTCTTGGCAGGTTTTCCAGAATTCACTGTCAAACCTCAGCAAGAGTGATCTTTAAAGAGCCAAAGAGAGCACACGTCACACCTCTCTTCATAAACTTCCACTGGTTGCCAATTGCAGCTTGCATCAAATTCAAGGCACTGATGTTTGCCTATAGAACAACCACTGGCTCTGCACCCCTATACCTAACTCAGAAGCTTGCATTCTGCAAGTGAGCGGGGCCTTGTGGTGCCATCCCAAAGAGGCACAAAATCACTTTCACAGACCTTTACCTTGACTGTTCCCTGCTGGTGGAATGACCTGCTAACTCAACCAGAGCCACTGTCTTTAGCCATTTTTAAGAAACGGCTGAAGACGCATCTTTTTTGTCAACACTTGACCTATTAATACTAACACTGACACTCCTGATGTATCTGTTCATATTCTGCTAGAATTGAGCTAAAAATAACATCACCAATCACTTGAGACACCCACCCTGATATAAATGTTGATCTCGTCTTTGTACGGCTTTCCTTCGAGCGTAACTGATACAACCCGAAATTTCACCGTCTGCCCTGGTTGGTAATTGTTCTTGTCAGTCTGGATAAAGATGGACATGCACTTGGGGCTGAAGAGCATCGCAGTGGAGTTTGAAAACACTTGGACAGCTCCAACAAACCCCTTAACGTACAGCTGATATGGATACAAGTAATGCAATTCATCATAAAAGACCTGAGGAGGAAAAATAATACACAGTAAACTCTTCATGTAGGTCACAGACAAACTAATAGCCACTGATGCAACCTTCTGGTTTTCAATCAATTCATTTATTTTATTTAAAGATTGAACCATAGAAACTACAGTCCTGATACTCACAGGCGGAAGAGACAGTAGTCTGGTAGAGCCTTTAAAATCAAAGCAGAGCAGACATAAATACTTGTTTGAACAGGGTGGAGACGTATATTATATAATATTATATTTACATTGTGTAGGTCATTCTAAATCGAGTTTGACAATGCCATTATCAATGTAAATTTAGGTCAGGTTATTTTATTTATACCCACAGGTAAATTTGTTTTCTAGTAAAATGATATGATAATGGCATCCATTCTTCACACAACATTTCAGAAACGCATAAAAAAAAGATACATGATATATCACAACAAAATAACAATAACATGATACATGATACATGTGCTCAAGACTCTACCACTCATCACGTAAGATATAATTATATAAACCTATACATACAGCCTATATATACACCTATCAGGCATAACATTATGACCACCGACAGTGAATAACACTGATTGTCTCTTCATCACGGCTCCTGTTAGTGGGTGGGATATATTAGGCAGGAAGTAAACATTTTGTCCTCAAAGTTGATGTGTTAGAACCAGGAAAAATGGGCAAACGTTAGGATTTGAGCGAGTTTGACAAGGGCCAGATTGTGATGGCTAGACGACTGGGTCAGAGCATCTCCAAAACTGCAGCTCTTGTGGGGTGTTCCCGGTCTGCAGTGGTCAGGATCTATCAAAAGTGCTCCAAGGAAGGAACAGTGGTGAACTGGCCACAGGGTCATGGGCGGCCAAGGCTCATTGATGCACGTGGGGAGCGAAGGCTGGCCCGTGTGGTCCGATCAAACAGACGAGCTCAAACTGCTCAAGAAGTTAATGCTGGTTCTGATAGAAAGGTGTCAGAATACACAGTGCATCTCAGTTTGTTATGTGTGGGGCGGCATAGCCGCAGACCAGTCAGGGTGCCCATGCTGACCCCTGTCCACCGCCGAAAGGCACGTGAGCATCAGAACTGGACCACGGAGCAATGGAAGAAGGTGGCCTGAAGGTGAATGGAAGAAGGTGGCCTTTTTTTTTACATCACGTGGATGACCGGGTGAGTGTGCGTGGCTTACCTGGGGAACACATGGCACCAGGATGCACTATGGGAAGAAGGTGAGCCGGCAGAGGCAGTGTGATGCTTTGGGCAATGTTCTGCTGGGAAACCTTGGGTCCTGCCATCCATGTGGATGTAAGAGCTCGTCGTCTGCGACATAATAAAAGCTCGGCGAAATCAAGGCATCATCAAGCTATGCCTTTGTTTTGAATAAGCGCCCTCTAGCGGCAAAAAATTACATATTGTGGCCTTAAAGTAGCTTCGCTCATGCAAGTGTTCCTCCTAAAATCAATGAGCATCTTTAGTTTTTTATATATTAAGCTGGAGGTAAGATTCCTCACACCAGTATACAAAATCATCAATAACTGGGCCGTGGCTGATCTCATTCTCCTGAAGTAGACTAACAATAACCGAATCTTCTTCATATTTTATGATGGTTTATTGTCATAACTGCTGTGACATATTTTTGTAAAGAAAAAACTATAACGGTGACAGCACACACCCTTAAGGCGACCATAGAAGAGCTTTTCTGGTCAAACAAAATACCATTGACCCTCACTCTCTGTGTCCTATTGGTTAAAAAGTTAAGAATCCAATCCACCATGATTCTTACTTAACTCAAACTGTTCTAAGAGCCTTCTAGTTAAAATGATGGGATGGATTGTATTAAGAAAATTTCGCAAATAAAAGTCTGGCATGTGTTCCTTTTCCATCCAAATGTCTAAAAAGCAAATTAAGCAATAGCTCGGACCTGACTAGGGATGGTGAATTCAAACAGTTCAGAAATGAATCAGAGGCGGACAGTAGTGGAGTATTTTTACTCTGCTTAAGTACATTTCTCAGTGTTTTTCTTTGGAAAACTTTAACTTCACAACATTCCAAAGCATAATGTCATAATTTTTACTGCCCTACGTTCCATATTGAATATAATTTAATACTTTATACTGTATACTTCAAGTAAAAGTAATTCAAAGTTTTACTTGAGTACAAGTAAGAAAGTACTACATTTTTAAAGTAATTATGTATTAAAGGTAAAAATAACATAAATAAAAATAAAAACTTTTATTCATGAAATGAAAAAGTATGACTATATATTATGCTTTGGAATGTAGTGAAGTAAGAGTTTTTCAAGAAAAACACTGATAAAGTATACTTGAAAAATGTACTTGAGTAGAACGTAACAATACTTCACTACTGTCTGCCTCTGAAATTAATACATGGTGCTTTTTGGAGGAAAAAATAATAATATGGATATATGTGTATATATATAATTTTTTTGTTTGTTTGTTTTTGTTTGTTTTAACCTGCTGGGACGGTGCTCTGTGTCTGGGCCAGAGTGTTTCCATGGGTGAGTTCAGCTGTGACTTTGATGGAATAATTTGACAGAACGGTGACTGATATTGTGGTGGGAACGCCACAGGGCAGAACTTCAGAGACGGATATGAGATAGGAGGGATTCTGTGCTGGGCTGAAATGGAAAAAAAAATTGTTTTCATGGGATTATGATAGAGATACATAATAAATCTGTGATTGTATTCCATATTATATATTTCTCTCAATAATTATTTTTTTTTATTTTATTTTTTTACTAAATATAGGCATGAAAACAGCATATTAGACATTATACATATTAAACATTAAACTCTAAACTATACTTTTCTATCTTGCACTACTGTTCAAAAGTTTGGGATCCGTAAGATTAAAAAAAGAAGAAGAAATTAATACTTTTATTCAGCAAGGATGCATTAAATTGATCAAAAGTGACAGTAAAGACATGTATAATGCTTTTATAAATAAAATATTTATGTTTTAATAACTGCTGTTCTTTTGAACATTCTACTCATGAAAGAATCCTGAAAAAATGGTTTCCACAAAAATATGAAGCAGTTTTCAACATTGATCATAATCAGAAATGGTTTCATTTTAAAAGTATTCAGATAGAATTATTTTAAATTGTAATAATAATTCACAAAAATATATATATATATATATATATATTTAACTGTGTTTTTAATCTTGGTGAGAATAAGAGACATAAGAAAAATATAAGAGAATATAAGAGAAAATATCTTACCGACCCCAAATTTGTGAACGGCTATTAAAATAAACGAAACATGAAAAAAAAATCTAGAAACTTGTCATGAGACATGAAAACATCAAAAGCTGTTTTTTTGTATTTATTACTTAAAATGATTATTACTTAATCATTTTAAGTAATAAATTATTTAACCATTTTAATCACTTTTTAACTAACTATACAAACATGTTACTATAATAGAATTAAAAAAGTAACAAACCTGGGTGTGATTAGAGTTCCACTGCAGAATAGTAAACATGCCAGGACACCAAAGACTTGAAGCCACTCCATTTGCAGGTGTGACACTTACTGAGTGAGCGCACTTACTGAGCTACGATTAACAGATGCTTTTAAAGAGCGATCCAACACCTGATCCTTCATCACTCCACCTATACACCTGAGGGAATAACAGCCCATTCACTGGACAATGAAGGGACCCATATACAAAAACTTGCATAACGTGTTTGAGAACACTGTAAAAAAAATTGTGATTTTAACTGTAAAAGATATAAAAAGTTCACAATGATTTGGTTAACAGTAAGTTCCTGTACTACGGAGAAAACCTGTAATAGATCTAACCTTACATTTAGTGTCATTTTACAGTAACATTTTTTGGAAGTAAAAAGAACAAAATCAACGATGAAAAACCATAAACTAACATTCCCACAGTTCCCTGTGTGACAGCTCACATTCTTAGTTTTTTCTTATCGGTTATATACATTAGGCTTATGTTATATTATCTGTTGTTAAATGTGAGTGTTGTGTGTTACTATGATAGTGTTTTGTATTTGTGTGCATGACTCTGCACCTTCTGTATATTAATATGTGCAAAAACGACTTGATTGATGAACTTTGATTCATCATGTGGTTTTCTCTTATACCACCAGTGTTATTAAGGTGGATATATATATAGTATGTAGTGTATGTATGTAGTTTTTAGTAGTAGCACATGTATATTTGTATATTACTGATTTAAATAAAGTTTAATAAGTGAAATTTACAGGCGTTTCTGTAAATATTTAGTTTTTGTAAATATTTTTACTGTATTTTTACAGAATTATTCTTTATTATTATTATTATTATTATTTACAGTGAATAACTAACAGAGCAAAGAGAAGTCATTTAATTAATTTTACTAATCTTAGATGTTGCAATTAAATGTGGAGTTTAAATTCATGTTAAATAAAATTAAAAATTAAATTAAATTAATGATGATTATTAAATTAAAAATGAAATAACATAACATAATAATAAAAATCTAATAAAATAAAATAATACAATAAAATAAAATAAAATAACATTAAAAATAAAAATATAATAAATACAGTCAAAATAGTAAAACTGTGAAATAAATACATTAAAACAATCATAGAAAATCTAATAAGACAAAACAAATACAATAATTAAATAAAAAATTTAATCAAATAGCATTAAAAATAAATACATTAAAATAAAAATAAAAATATTTTTAAATAAAATAAAAGCGCTGTATTGAACAAAAACTGCATGTGTATTTTTCCATCAATCCGACAGATGTCGCTGTTTGAAAAGACAATGGAACGTCACACGCGTGACGTAGAGGTGAGAGGTCGGAGCGTCGTCCTGCACACACGGGAGAATGACAACATTACGAGCTTTCACGTGCGATGATCTGTTTAAATTCAACAATATGTGAGTAATACAATCACAGCGCTGTTAATTACCATTTCAAAAAGGTACTGCAGCGTTACCATCGTAAAGTGAAGGTAATACTATGATACCATGGTATTACCAGCAAGCAGCTCCATGTTACTATGGTAGCGCTGCAGTTGTTAAATGTTTATTAAGATCATATTCAACATGATGATGCAGCACAGTCAACCAACAGAAAGTATGTTTCAGAGTATTTACAAAGAACATGTTCAAAAAGCATGGTACTATCTGTTAGTAGATTGTGCTTTTTCTATTATGTTGATGTTGTATAACATCTAGTGATATCCGAGTTTTATTTAATAATGTATTTACCCACATATTTCTATGTTGTATCTGATTTAGCTGTGTCTACATGCTGCTCCTCATATATGAGTGATAATTACATTAACTTGTGTATTTGCATCCCACAGTAATCTGGACCCCTTGACAGAAACCGTATCCTTTCAAACAATTATGAGCTGATATGCTGATTATCTGAAAATAACCAGATATTGTCTGATTAACCAGTCTTCTTCTTAACTTTCATTCATTGTGCAGTATGGGATCCCCTTCTATCTTCAGTATTTGGCTCACTGGCCGGAGTATTTCATAGTAGCAGAGGCTCCAGGAGGGGAACTGATGGGCTACAGTGAGTGGAATGTGTTTTTAGTTTCACATTTTAGCTGAGAGTGCATTTAAAGGGTGAACATTCAAGCATTATTTACTCGCGTATCGTTCCAAACCTGTATGACTCTCTCTCTCTCTTCTGTGGAATCTGAAAGACATGCTGTTTTCTAAACATTGAAAGCATTGGGTGAAGTCAAGAAGATTTTACTTAACTTTTAACAAAAGCAATACATTTTTCTTGTTCCTGAGAAAAACTAAATATAGAACAAGATTAGATGCATGTAATAGGGATTGATGAGGTCGTCTGAAAAAGAAAGTTGTTTCAGAGGTGGAGCAAATTATTACTTTTTGATCCAAAATTTGAAGAAGAAAAAAATCTTTGGAAAAGCATGCACTGATGAATCGTTCACAATAAGACCAGCAACTAGGGTCGATTTTAAAGGGTTAGTTCACCAAAAAATTTAAATTCTGTCATTGATTACTCACCCTCATTTCGTTTTAAACCTGTAAGACTTTCGTTCATCTTTGGAACACAAATGAAGATCTTTCTGATGAAATCTGAGAGCTTTCTGTCCCTCCATCGACAGCTACACAACTACCACTGTGACGCTTCAAAACGTTCATAAAGAGATCGCAAAACTAATCCATATGAACTGAGCGGTTTAGTCCAAAGAGACTCGATCGCTTTATATGACGAACAGATTGAATTTAGGTTTTTATTCACATATAAACATTCATCAACTCAAACATCAGTTATGGTAAACGGAAGCTCAAGCATGTTCACTTGAGGTGTGAGAACCAGTGAGGTTCATTCTCGTGTTACGCAGCACGTTTGAGCTTCAGCGAGAACCAATGAGGTTCATTCTCGTGTTACACAGCACGTTTGAGCTTCAGCGAGAACCAATGAGGTTCGTTCTCGTGTTACGCAGCACGTTTGAGCTTCAGCGAGAACCAATGAGGTTCGTTCTCGTGTTACGCAGCACGTTTGAGCTTCAGCGAGAACCAATGAGGTTCGTTCTCGTGTTACACAGCACGTTTGAGCTTCAGCGAGAACCAATGAGGTTCGTTCTCGTGTTGTTACGCAGCGCGTTTGAGCTTCAGCGAGAACCAATGAGGTTCATTCTTGTTACGCATCAGGTTTGAGCTTCAGTGAGAACCAATGAGGTTCATTCTCGTGTTACACAGCACGTTTGAGCTTCAGCGAGAACCAATGAGGTTCATTCTCGTGTTACAGCACGTTTGAGCTTCAGCGAGAACCAATGAGGTTCATTCTCGTGTTACGCAGCACGTTTGAGCTTCAGCGAGAACCAATGAGGTTCATTCTCGCGTTACGCAGCACGTTTGAGCTTCAGCGAGAACCAATGAGGTTCATTCTCGTGTTACACAGCACGTTTGAGCTTCAGCGAGAACCAATGAGGTTCATTCTCGTGTTACGCAGCACGTTTGAGCTTCAGCGAGAACCAATGAGGTTCGTTCTTGTGTTACGCATCAGGTTTGAGCTTCAGTGAGAACCAATGAGGTTCATTCTCACGTTACGCAGCACGTTTGAGCTTCAGCGAGAACCAATGAGGTTCGTTCTCACGTTACGCAGCACGTTTGAGCTTCAGCGAGAACCAATGAACCGTTCTGCGTGTTCATTCGCGTTTGAGCTTCAGCGAGAACCAGTGAGGTTCATTCCGTGTTGCACGCTTGAGCTTCAGCGAGAACCAATGAGGTTCATTCTCGTGTTACGCTTGCGTTTGAGCTTCAGCGAGAACCAATGAGGTTCGTTCTCGTGTTACGCAGCACGTTTGAGCTTCAGCGAGAACCAATGAGGTTCGTTCTCGTGTTACGCAGCACGTTTGAGCTTCAGCGAGAACCAGTGAGGTTCATTCTCATGTTACGCAGCACGTTTGAGCTTCAGCGAGAACCAATGAGGTTCGTTCTCGTGTTACGCAGCACGTTTGAGCTTCAGCGAGAACCAATGAGGTTAATTCTCGTGTTACGCAGCACGTTTGAGCTTCAGCGAGAACCAATGAGGTTCATTCTCGTGTTACGCATCACGTTTGAGCTTCTGCAAGAACCAATGAGGTTCATTCTCGTGTTACGCAGCACGTTTGAGCTTCAGCAAGAACCAATGAGGAGAATCCTTTTGAAAATGAACAAAAGTCTTGCGTGTTTGGCATGAAGGTGAGTAATTAATGACAGAATTTTCATTTTTGGGTGAACTATTCCTTTAACAGTCAGACTGGAGTGTGTGTATATATAACCTGTATCTATGGTCATCCTGTAGTCATGGGAAAGGCAGAAGGGTCCGTGGCCAGGGAGGAGTGGCACGGGCACGTCACCGCTCTTTCTGTGGCCCCAGAGTTCAGACGACTGGGTCTGGCTGCTAAACTCATGGAGATGCTAGAGGAGATCTCAGAAAGGTAGAGCAAAAGCATCTATAATGCATGTAAAAAATAAAAGCAGGCAGTAAAAACTGAAATGATATTGTTTATTAGCTGTAACATTACAGTAAATATAAGTATTGCCGACAGTATATCTGTGTCCTGATTCTAAACATTGAGTTATTTTGTGTTTCATTTCTATTTAGGAAGGGCGGATTCTTTGTGGATCTCTTTGTGCGGGTTTCCAACCAAGTTGCTGTGAATATGTACAAACAGCTCGGCTACAGCGTGTACAGAACGGTTATAGAGTATTACTCTGCCAGTAACGGTGAACCTGACGAAGATGCTTATGGTGAGCTATTCACTTGTTTGCTTATTGTTTAAAAGTTTGGGGTCAGTAATTTTAAAAAAAGAAATTAAAACTTTTATTCAGCAAGGAAATTCAATTGATCAAAAGTGACAGTAAAGACATTTACATTTATAAAACATTCTTTCTATTCATCAAATTCTAAGATGTATCATGTTTCAACAGAAAGCAACGAATTAAGCAGCAACTGATAATAATTTAACACATCAGAATGATTTCTGAAGGGTCATGTGACACTGAAGACTGGAGTAATGATGCAGAAAATACAGCTTTGATCACAGGAATAAATTACACTTTGAAATATATTCAAACACTTATTTTAAATTATTAAAAAATAACAGTCTTGGTGAGCAGAAGAGCCTTTTCAAAAACAAAGAATCTCACCGACCCTAAACTTCTGAACGGTTATTATTGGCGTTTCTAAGGCAAGCATCACTGTTATTACTGGCTATATTTAAGATTTAGAGATTTTAATAAACCCCCAACATTAAATATTGAACTCAAAGACAACACATAACTCGTCTTGGAACATTTGTGCTGCTTGTTAACTTTACTAAGCAATCAGACTTAGAATTTTCACCTGGCAAACAGTAAAAAGGGCAGAAAAAATCTAGACTTAAATTGCAACATTATCAGTCTACTAAAACCCACAGAATCGTAGCATCACAGCAAAGCTAAACTCGCGTTTATGTAAAATACTGATTTGAACTGTTCTTTCATTTTGACAGATATGAGGAAAGCTTTATCCAGAGACACGGAGAAGAAATCCATCATTCCACTTCCGCATCCTGTCCGACCTGAAGATATTGAATAACACAAATATGTGGCTCTCTGAAATGACCAAAATTCAACTGGGAAAACAGACATTTGCTGATTTGAGATGTCAGAGAGTCACTGCTTTGAACAGATTCTTTGAATTGATGTTTTCTATTGGGTTAATAAAGCTGAAATTAAAGGACATTGGAACTGTAGCTACATGAAATAAAATCGTGAAACTGATTTGTCTTTTTAAATAAAATATAAAGCTTTTGTTTAGGTTCTACTGGAAACAGTAACAGTCAGCCATATCCTCTTTTGCCTATGATCGTCACTGAAATTTCAGTATCACTTTATTTTACAATCCTGCTCTGCATATACATACTATGTACTTATTATAGTTATAACTAGGTACTAACTCTGAACCTACCCTAAACCCTGCAGTTACCTTATATTACCCAGTACTTTCTTTGGTAAGCAAGTACACATACGATAAAATAAAGTGCAACCAAAATTTCTCTAATTTTCTCTTTAACTGCAAAGACAGACAAAATAAAAGACTATGGACATTAAAAAAACTAAACTTTATCATATATATGTATATGTGTGTGTGTCCATGCACAGCTTTAGTAAATTACTTCAATAAACGGGATTCTTGTATTAGTTATTAAAGTGTAGCTCCACAGCAAAATACTTTGCACATCATCATGGACATCTGTGATATGATTCCCTCTGATTATTCAACTATGTTGCAAGCGATGCTTGTGATTGCAAATCAGTTTGAGGATGCCATTTCAAAGTCACGAAGAAACAGAAGTAGCGACAGATTTTCCGTATTGTGATGTACATCCAAGTGGAACAGACTTGTTTTCACCGAAAGAACAATTTATGACATTTTGATTAAAAACATGTTAAAGCAAAGCATGTATTAATTGTTCACAATAAGATCTATAATATGCATTCAGAAAATAGATTGAATTTTCATTTCACAACTTAAAAGCGAACAAGCGGGCGTTTTTTATCAAATAATAACAATGATCGGCACAAGTATATTTGGTTCGCACCTTTATTTTGTTACAAAAGAAATAAGACAAAAAGTCAAATAATATGTTAAGTTCCAACCACACCAGGTCACTGTTTTTCTGCATCCGCCTTCGTTTGTTCGGTCTTATCTTTGTCATCTTGATGGTCCTTATCACTCTCGCTATCGCTGCTGCTGCTGCTGCTACTACTCTCATCATCGTCATCACGATCATCATAGTCATTTTCCTTCTGCTCCCTGTGGGCCGCAGGTTCCTGCTCCTCTTGTTCTGAGCTCTCCTGTGGTTCCTTCCCTTGAGGAACCTGCTGTTCTTCTTCTTCTTCTTCTTCTTCTTCTCTTCTTCCTGCTCTTCCTCATCCTCCTCCTGCTGCTGCTGTTTCTTCCACATCTTGGCCATGGCCAGCAGTTTGAGGTTGGGCTGATTGGCAGCATCCTCTGGAAAGATGTAGTCGTAATATTCTTCCCAACCTGCATCGGACTAATAAACCAACGACAGTGTTAGGTATGACTAGTCGATGCAAGAAACAAAAACCCACAAAACTGACACGAAAAGACTCTCACCCCATCCTCCGCTGTGAGCTTCCTCCTCTTCTTCACCTTCTCAGGCAGGAGTTTGTGGACTCTGTCCTTGTTGGCGAACGATCCAAACTCCTCCTCAAAGTCTCTCCAGGACTCCAGCAGCATCAGACGCTCCTCCTTCTCCTCACAGCCCTGCATGCTCTTATTGGCCTCTTCATAGATCTGTCTGCATCGCTGTATGCGGTCATCGCTGTCAATGGACATCTCAAACTGGGCATAGCTGATCCAGACCTACAATAAAACGAGATTGAAATCAAATGAGTCAGAGAGATATTTAAAATGAGCATGTTGTGTTGCCATCATTTTGATTGCTTACTTTGACATGTTGAGTACGCTGTAACAGTCTCTTGTACAGTCCTCGTGTGTTATCATATTCTTCTTGCTCGATCTCAAAGTCGATGTATGACTTCCACAGCACCTGATGTAAACACACAGTGGAGAAACAGTTAAGAATGACCTTTAACCCTGTAGACATATGAAATAAGATTTTTTTAAATGGAACAATACAAAAAAGGTAATTTAGTGCAGATGCTGATATTTATATGGCCAAAAAGATACAATTCTGATTCTTTAACAGAGACTACTTACATTACATCACATAAATAGTGTGATTTAGTGTGAAATAGAAGTCATCACTCTATATCTCCCAATAATACGTCTTAGTAAGATGATATTTAAATGCTTAGTTTATGATCAAAGCTCTGTAGTTTCAAAACATATATTGCAATGAATAGAATGATGATTGAGAGATGAACAAATAAACCTTCCTCAAAAAGCCTGATGGATCATATTTGATTCTTATATTTGAACATGATTTGAACTAGACTTTGATCAAAATTAAATGTCAAAATGGCCTTAAAGGTTCACCCAAAAATGAAAATTATCTAAATTAACTCACCCTCAAGCCACCCTAAGTGTATATGCCTTTCTTCAGCCAAACACTTCTTTCAAGTTTTATAACGAGCTTCAAAATCTCAGTTACCATTCACTTCCATTCTTCAGCTAGGAAGAGCCAGGATATTTTTTAATATAACTCTGATTGTGTTTGGCTGAAAGAAGAAAGTCATATACACCTAGAATGAGTAAATTATGGGATAATTTTCAATTTTGGGTGAACTAGCCCATTAAACTTTAACATGACCTGGAAGGAACCAATGACTGTAAAAAGAGAGATATGTAAAGTTCTGACCTCTGGCATATCCAATCGTGGTTGTCCAATGGCCAGTTCAAATATAGCTCTGGCCCGTTCTGTGTCTCCCAGGATTGTCTCCAGCTCAGCAAACTTGATCCAGGTGGTGCAGTTCTCTGGACTGAACTCCAGGTACTTCTCGTAGAGCTTCCTACAGCGGTCAAACTCCCTCAACTGTAGCTCCAGCTCGATGTAGCCTTTAAACAGTTTGTTTTTGGGACACTTTCCGATGGCTGTGCCCTGAAAGGACAGAGGTCAGAGGTCATATACACTACCTTATAATAAACCATTTAAAAGTTTGGAGAAGATTTTTGAAAGTAGTATTTTCTACATTTATTTGATCAAAAATACAGTAAAAGCATATTGTGAAACATTGTTATTAATATATGAAATAAGTGTTTTCTATTTGAATATACCTTAAAATGTAATTTATTCCTTTGATGTCAAAGCTGAATTTTCAGCATCCTTACCCCTTAGTCACATGATCCTTCTATAAATCATTCTAATATGCTAATTTTATGCTCGGGAAACATTTCTGATTATTATCAACATTTAAAACAGTTGTAATGGGTATATATTTTTGTGGAAAATATGGTCTGTCTGTCTGTCTATCCATCCATCCATCCATCCATCCATCCATCCTAATATTATAAATGTTACTTTTGATCAATTTCATGCATACTTGCTAAATAGTAGTGTAAAATTATGTAAATCAGTTTTAGAGTGAAAGCGCTTACCATGCCTCGTCTAGCATTCTGGAGGTTCTTTTGTCGGATTTCAAACTGCCCATATAAGAGCCAAATCTTGGCAAATGTAAACTGAGAATAAAAAACAATATAATCAAAAATAATCAAACTTAGACATGGTAGCTACAGCATAATGTAAAACCCTTTCACAAAACAAATAAACTGTCAAGCACAGCATTTTCCTTTTTCAGCTGTTGAAATTGTTGCAAATTCTCCAAAAGGGTGTGGAATTCTTTTTTTTTTTTTTTTTTTTTTTTTTAATGAAAGTTAAGGATTATTTAATCACAAATGACATAAGGTTGTGTAAATAATGTTTTTACCACCATTAAGACATAATTTTACCTTTTTGTGTGGTATAACCTCCAGACATGCCTGGTACACCTGCCTCGTTCTCTCAGGGTCCTAAACAAAACGTATTCCATCAAACTCAAAACGTGTACATGTAAATCACAAGGCTTTACTGATTGCTGAGTACTTCAGCTGACTGAGGTCTATCATACCTTGACCTCCAGCTCCTCATAGAGAGCGTAGTTAATCCACAGGTAGATGTAGCGTCTCCAGTGTCTCTTCTCTTGAATGGGGGGCATGTTGGCTATCGCTCTCTCATACACCTCTCTAACCGTGTCCGGATCGGCGTCACTCTCCACCAGGCGCAGGTAATCAAACCAAGCATCATAATTATGGGGGTTGGCCTATACAGGAGGAAATTATCTTAATAACAACGCTGAGTCATTAAGCAAGAAACCGATGCTTTGCATTGAGGTAAAACTACAAACTAGTTAGGCAAAGATCAAGCAGTTTCCAATAATGTGATCTTGATGTTTTTTTTTTTTAAATCCAAACTAAGATTGTCAGCATTATGAAATTTTGACTGCGGTTTTATAGTCATAAATAATTACAACTTATTTGTTGTCACTTACAGTGTAAGATTCAGATACATATGAAGTAATTTATTCACATAAAATGTAACATTCATACACATATTGTACTATGCAGAATTAAATTAATAATCTCATAAATGTAAAAAACATTTAATTAATATTAGGGTCATTTCATTTCTTTACTTTTCACGTGGGATTTTAAGGTGGTCTGATGGACTTCAGATTTATTCATATTCAATTTGAACAATATTCAGAAAACCTTTAAAGATGATCTGAAGTTGTCTGAAGAGTTCACTTAAAGCAATACTGAGGCATATTTAACTTCATTTTTATATTCACTTAAAATGTGAGTCTTGACCAGGCGATTATATAATAATAATAAATATATGCATGCGTTGCCCACCTTAACTTCCTCTTCATACTGAAACCTCCTTTTGCTGACGATCACGTCTTCGATTCCTCTTCTGTCTCCAAACCTCTTCTCAAACACGGTGTAGTTCTTAAACAGCTCCTGGGCCTGTTGCTTGGGGATTCGGTCCAAAGCGTATTTATAGATGATGCGAACTCTCTCAAACTGAAAGACACAAAGCGAATGGTCACGTGTGAACAGGGAACATCTTGTTTATTGGATGACACGAATGCAGGACATCATACCTCTTTCTGCTTCTCCTCAAATCTGGCAAAAGCCACGTAGAGGCTTTCGCTGATGTGATCTTCACCAAAGAACTCCACGGCTCTCTCAAACACTTTCCTCCCGAGAGCGATGTAGCCGTGCTTCTCTTCAAAGTTAGCGTACTTGATCCAGTTCTTCACTTCAGGATGGACCATCACGAGTGCTCTGCTGTTAAGAAATGTAACTAAATTTTTATGTAACAGCCATTCAATCTCAAATAAAAATAGATTAGATTTTTATAGATATGTAATATGTAAATGTATGATGCCATTGTCAATAATATATTAATATCTTTATGACTTATAGATGCATTTAGCAGATTAGAGCTGGATGATAACAGTGTTTACATTTTGCAATGATACAAGCAATCAAACGGTTGAGATGTTATATAGAACAGAGTATTTTGCACTACATGAATTTACTGTATGTACATGAATAAAGCTGGAAATGCTTATAAATATCCAACTTTATACAAAGAGCTGGATGATATAGTTACATTTTGCAAGCAAACCATTGAGATTTGCTGTATACAGTATATATTGCTTCACATGAATGTACTGTATATCTCCAGATGAAGTTGGATATAATATTTCAGAGTAAAACAGATCATTCATGAAAGGATATAGTTCTCATAGATGCTGCGGGCCTTGTCCACCTCCTTATAGCGCAGCTCAAAGTTGATATAAGAATGCCAGGCCTGTTCCTCCGGCTCCCACTCCATCCAGCGCTCAAACACCTGCCTGCAGCCGGCAACGTTCCCCAGCATCTCCTCCATATAGGTGTACTTGTACCTGGTGCATAAACATATGAGTCACAAGAAGAAAAAACCAAGAGTATCTTTGTCTGAATACATTATTGTCTATATGATCTAGGGTTGTCAAAAGTATCAGTACTTTGTTACCAAGTAGCTACAGAGATTTTAAAAGTGATGATGCCAGGATTTCTGGGTGTATTTGGTACCCACTGATAGGTGACTGCTTTCAAATGCTTCCGTGTGTATTTGTTTAAACACTCTGTAAAGAGCATTCAAAGGTTTCCATTATCAACACATTGCTTTAAGTGTTGATTATTGTAGCTAATCATAGACATATCTGTTGAGTGCATGAACACAAAGGCCAATTAGAGGCGTTTAAGTTAGTCAGAATCTGCTCAAAACACAGGAGTTTTTCTCACCACGTGCTTTAGAGTTCTGCACAGCCGCAAATCCTTTCATTATTACCAACAAAGTGTAAACACAATGTAAATAAGAGATTTATTATGCAGTGTAGTCAGCTTTTTTAAATACAGCGGGAGTTTTCATAGATCTATGTGAGCAGGCACTGTGAACGTAGCCTAAGTGATTGACAGCTGATTATAAGGGAGCGAGCTTTGCTCGCTTTCTGTTTACAACCCATATACAATTTAAATAAAAGTTTTGTTTTTCATGCTGCTCAGTACACTGCAAAGTTTCTGGATTTACAACAGTATTTAAATGTGCGATTGAATCTGATATAACCACAGCAACAGACAGAATCTGATACTGTACGTCATTTCCATTTTATTACAAATTTTTCACTTAACCTTTTTATAAACAATGTTTCCTTATAAATATTTCAAGGCTAAACGCACACATGCATTATAAATAATAAAGTCATTTAATTAAATTTTAAGAAAGAAAATAGGTCCAACAGTTTTTGCTATGGTACCAAAATTGGTACTAAGAACCTGTAATTTTGGTACCGTGACAACCCTAATATGATCATGACGTACCAGAACTGATTCACACGGGGCAGGATGGTGATGGCTCGGTCCCAGATGTTGCGAGAGTGATTCACCTGCCGGTTCTTCATCTCCATCTCTGCATACTTCAGCCACAGCGTGATATTGCGGTGATCTACGTCGAGCGCACGCTCGTAGATGGAGCGAGCTCTAAACACAATAAAATAAAAAGTTAAGGAAATCACCTCCAGTCCACAATTCAATCAGTAAGCACTGAACAGAAACTCACCTCTGGACCTCTTGCAGGCTCTCCTCCCATTGTGCGTACTTGATCCAGTTGCTGATGACAGTTCTGTTCTTCCTGATGTTGTCTTCAAACCCCTGTGTTGAGAGAATAAATTCACTTTATTGATTTCTTTGTTTTTTTGTTGTTGTTTTTTAAAATCTATATCTATCCATCTATATCTATATATTCTATGATGGTAATGCAATTTTTAGATCATGGACCATGGCAAGTCATGTTTTTCTATATGATATTAACATGCTTTTTGGTCATGCACTGAGGTAATATCATATTTTTCTGGAGATGTACAATGGCAATTTCATGTTTTATGGCATGCACCTGGCTAACACTATTTGCACTAATATGCTGTTTGGAGCACATACTCTGACATCATCAATGTTTTCTGGACATGTACTATGGTAATACCATTTTGATTTCTGCATATGTACCATAATGTCAAGTTTTATTGCATGTATACTATAACTTGCTAATATTATGTTTTTGAGACATATACCATGACAAAATCATGTTTTCTGGACATGTACTGTGGTAAAGCCATATTTTTCTGGGTATGTACCATGGTAATGTCGTGTTTTTAAACCGTAAAGCCATGACAATATCATGTTTTATACCATGTACCTTGCTAATGCTATGCTTTTTGGGGCACATACTAAGACAATACCATGTTTTCTGGACATGTACCATGGTGTTGCCATGATAAATGCTTTAAAAACATGTTTTATCATATGTACCTTGTTAACACTATGTTATCAAGATACATACCATGACAGCACCTAGTTTTCTGGGTATGTACTATGGTAATACCATGCTCTGGCCAATATCCTGATATGTCAATATCATGGTACATGCAAATAGTAACCATACAGCACTATGGTATACATCAAGTACCATGATATTACCTTTTGATAGCATGATGTATTTTTGCATATAATGTCGTGATCACGTACAGATAGAGCGCTCGCTCATACCTTTCTCTTCCTCAGTTTATAGTCGTTGAGCTCTTCCTTGTCTGTGATCTTCTGTTTGGGTGGAGGAGGCAGCAGCTCTAGCTCTCTCTCTTTAGCCTCTCGGAGCAGCTGCTCTGCGGTGATTTGCACCTCTGCAGGGGCTTTATTCTTCACCTGAACACATAACGCACAACATTTAACTACACCTCAAAATATTCTAAAGCAGTTGTTTACAGAGGAACACAACACAAGAACGTCACGTTTGCATGCTAATGCTAACTCGCAAAACATTATTTGTTACCTTCGCCACTTTCGGGATCCTCTGTTTACCCGCCGCGGTGGACGCCATGATTATTACGCTCCTGTCACTTTAGTATAAGGAACCTTTACGTGATTATTTAAGTTTTAAAACTTCGATAACCCGCTAAAGCGCTAGCGACGTCTCAACGCCGTGTGTCGCGAGTCGCGTAGGTCGTGACGCGCGCTGTAACCTCTGACGTCACGAGCTGAGTCTCGTCACCATGGTTACAGGACGCTTGCTAACGGTTAGCGTTAACTGCAAACGAAATATTACGTGAGCTTTACTGCTGGTGTTTTAGTATTCTCACACGAAAGGTCTGTTTACATTGTTTTTATAGTATATTTTTCTTCATTGTAAATTACTGAACATTGTTTTCTTGTTTATTGTGTATGAGTGATGAAGCTCAAACTAAAGATACGTAATTGATTTGTTTAGCAATTCAGTGTGTCTAAACGTTTGACTGGTAGTGCAGACGATGATATATATATATATATATATATATATATATATATATATATATACACACACACATACATATATATATATATATATATATATATATATATATATATATATATATATATATATATATATATATATATATAGCTACAACACAGTTTATGTGTGTATCTAATCATATGTATATATTGTATTAGATTTAAAATGAGCACTGTCACTTCATCCACTGGTAAAGCTGAGAGTGTGACTGTGAGGAGGACAGAATGGTCAGATGCCGAAGAGATCGACCGTCTGATCAGACCGGCTGCTGTTGCTGTGTTTGGGAGACTCAATGTCATCCATCTTCTGTAAGTGTTAAGAGTTAGTCAGTCATAGTCATAGTCTCTCTCAAAAAAATTAAATAAAATAAAATAAAAAGTTTGGAAGCATTAACGTTACTATTTGTAATGTTTAAAAAAAAAAAAAAAAAAAAAAAAAATCTCTTCTGCTCCCAAGGCTGCATTTATTTGATCAAAAATACAGAATAAAACAGTAATATTGTGAAATATTATTACAATTTAAAATAATGATTTTCTGTTTTAATATATTCTAAAATGTAATGTATTCCTGTGATCAAAGCTGAGTTTTCAGCATCATTACTCCAGTCTTCAGTGTCACATGATCCTTCAGAAATCATTCTGATGTGAGGATTTGATGCTCAATTATTATTAGTGCTGTCAAGCGATTAATCGCTAAATAAAATTGTGTTTACATAGTGTACTGTGTATAATTATTATGTATATATAAATACACACACATACATGTATATATTTAAGAAATATTTGTTTATATATATATATATATATATATATATATATATATATATATATATATATATATATATATATATATATATATATATATATAATGTAAATTATATAAATATACATACGGTATATACATGCAAGTATTTCTTAAATATATACATGTTCAATATGTGTGTATTTATGATAATTATACACAGACATATATTATGTAAACAAACTTGTATTTTTTTATGATTAATTGTTTGACATCAATGCTGGAAACAGCTGTCCTGCTTATTTATTTATTTATTTATTTATTTATTTATTTATTTATTTATTTATTTATGGAGCCTGTGATACCTTTTTCAAGGTTCATTGATGAATAAAAATTTTAAAATAGCAGCATTTATTCAAAGTCGTTTTTTTTCTAACAATATAAATCACCTTTTATCAATTTAACACAACAAAAAGAAAGTAAAAACATGACTGACCACAAACCTTTGAACGGTAGTATATATTATTACAAAATATTTATATTTTAAATAAAGGCTGTTCATTTTTACCTTTTTATTCAGCAAAAATCCTGAAAAAACAGTATCATAGGTTATAAAAGAAATATTTAGCAAGATTCAAGATTCAAGAGTTTTATTTGTCACATACACAGTTATATACAGAATATACAACCAGCAGTGAAATGTAAACAGGTCCGCTCCATGGACAGTGCAAATTCTGAGTTAAAAACACAAGGAGGAAATTATAATAGAAATAGGATAAAAAAGTACTATATATATCTGTAGAATTATAAATAAATCAAGTCAAGTAGAAAAAAGTAAAAAAATAAGAATAAGAAGTGGAATAAAATAAGTGGAGTAGACTGTGCAGTGAGTAAGCTGTAGACTTATAAATATGTGGTTAACAAATGTATAAAGAGTATAATGTGCAAACAGGTTTATAACAGGTTGTTACACAGTAACAACGAGAACAGAAAGTGCAGTGCAACTGTTTCCAAAATTGATAATAAATCCTCATATTAGAATGATTTCTGAAGGGTCATGTGACACTGAAGACTGGAGTAATGATGCTGAAAATTCAGCTTTGATCGCAGGAATAAAATACATTTGAAAATATATTAAAATAGAAAATTGTTATTTTTAATTGTAATAATACTTCACAATAAAAATGGTTATATGTGTATATATATATATATATATATATATATATATATATATATATATATATATATATATATATATATATAAACAAACTTCTGTGTTAGATGTGATTAATCGATTTGACAGCACAGGTCACAGTCCAAATCAGAAGTACATCTTTACACAGCTGATTTAAGGCTGCTCTGTGCCTCTGCTCACAAGTCTGTGTAAAGACATAATGCTGCATAAAAGCCGGCCTAAATCCTGCCTGATCTGACCCACCTTAGCCCCTATAGTATAAAAGTATAGCATTAAAACTGCTGTGTAAATGCATTTATGCCACAGTCTATGTAAAGATACCAAACTGCCAATCCAGAAGCACTTCTGAAGTGTAAATTTGACAATTATAAAGGAGATTATTGTTTTCATTTATCATTGCAGTGAGAAAGCAAATTTAGCTGTGACCCTGAGCACCACCAAGAGTGAAGTGCTCGCCCATGCATCTTTCTCAGATCACCCCATCGAAGAGCTGGTGGATCAGGCATGCTGGGAGAATTTACTTCAGAGTCATGTAAATGGAGAGAAATTCACTGTAAGTAAAGCAAACAGGCTAAACCAAGGTGTCCATTAATATTTAACATATATTCTTTTACAGTCCCCTGATTGATACAGTCTTGTTCCTCTTATTTTCCAGCCCATGAACACTCTTTTCCTGCGTTTATTTGTGGCTCAGCCTGGCTTTTCCATAGGGGGCGCTAAAGAGATAGTGAGGTAAAAGGAAAGTCCTTTGTAAAGGTGAACAGGCTTTGTGAAGTTCAACTATAAGAATTACAGTTCGGCTGTATTACATGAATACTCTCAGTCTGCTCATTGGTTTATATTTAACTTAATAAAACAAGACAGATTTTTCTATAGTTATTTGGTTAGAGTGAATATGACCTTAGGCTGCACAAATTGTATTGACTGAATAGCAATGCCTTCCTGTATCCATTCCACTCATTCATGTTATATCAAATTTCATGAACAAAGATTTTTATTTCCTTCCGATGCAACGTCTAGAACAGTTTTCAATGCCGTTGTGGAGCTGGAATACATCTGCCTTCTGACTCCATACAGAGGCTCACTTGGTAAAAATGAATATCACTTTGGATATTTTTGCATGCTCGCATTGGCTGTAACATTGTTCAACACATTAAGACATTTTCTGTCATGCTCTTCATGCCAGAGGTAGCACTGGAGAAGATCTTTGAACCGCTGACGCCTGTTAAGGAGGAAGTTCAGTATTCGGCCTACGTTTGTCATCGACACAGTCACTGCCCTCGGCTTCACATCCGCAAAGCCAGGTTTACAATCACCTCTCACTCACTCATGGAAATGGAGCAGAGCATGGCTGGGTCATATTTCACTGCATTAGGACATTTTGTTCATGAGAATTAAGTAAATTTTTTTGAATAAATTTGAATTGAATATGTTTCATATATTATATATATATTTTATTAGATTTTTAATTGATATAAATTATAAATGTTATTTTATATATATATATATATATATATATATATATATATATATATATATATATATATATATATATATATATATATATATATATATACACTCTAAAAAATGCTGGGTTAAAAATGGACTAACCCAGTGATTGGGTTGTTGTAACCCAGCGATTGGGTTGTTTTAAGCAAACATTTAACCCAACCGCTGGGTCAAAACAACCCGTTTACTGAGTTAAAACAACCCAATCACTGGGTTAGTCCATTTTCATGTTTTTAACCCAGCATTTTTTTAGAGTGTATATATATTGTTTTATTGTAAAGCATTTTAATGCCATGATACTGTTATGCTGAATTAAATTTAAAATTGTTAGTGTTTACTGTAGGATTAGTGACAAATACTTCAATAGTCTTGTATTAATGAGAAACTAATGAGAATCATCAATAAGAACAATAAAAATAACAAACTACAAAAAATAATGTTACAATTGAAAGAATGCATGATGGTCTTACAATATAAATTTTCTCTGTGCAAAAAATACAAAATCATTTCTAGGTTTTTTTTCACTTGTGGTGAAATATGACATAGCCATGCGTCTGTGAAATTCACTCAGACATTTGTGTAGTTTCATCTGATGTAAAGCCGATCATAATCCACGTCTAGACTGTTTTTGTCCTGCTGTACACATTTTATATCAATATACAGTTTATACAGGACATTTTCAGCACAGTGATGAATTAAATTCTCGATGCAATAACTTCATATTCCCCAGAGTCGAGGATCACGATGACATCATGCACATATTTGCGGAGCAGATCACGCCACTGGTGGAGTCCCACGGGCCGTACTTCCTGTTTGAGCTCATCGAGGCTCAAGATGAGGAGAACCATACAGTCGTCTGTGAAGTTAGTCATGTGTTTTTGTTTTTTTGTTTTTACAATTGGGAGCTTATAGCATCCTGTAGTATAGAGCTAAAAAAAATAATGTGCTGGATAATAAAGCTCAGTTAAGAAAAAGGTTTAAGAGAAAGGTCATTTTTCCTATGTGCACAAATTTTTACACAAAGTTTTTCTCTTAGACAACAAAATGGAGAGCAACTGGAGAATTTTGCATGCCTCTTGCTTCTATCTATTGAGAAAAATAGCCCAGTAATCCATAAATTCACAAACTCTTTATGCAAAGTGGAGCAGAAATTGTGTTAGTTTGTGTTTTCTCAGGAATGACAGGACGACAGATCGCCCCACTCTCTCCCCTGCGGCGCATGCTGACATGTGTTCATGCGACATATGGCAGATGAGAGCTCATGCCCTGCCAAGACATACTCACACTGAACATATTGTGTCCAGACATCTGTAGCGGTTTTGCCTTTTGTCTGAATGTCCCGTCCATTCAGCAGGACAACTGTACTACATTGCCCAGGAGGATTACAAAAAAAAAAAATTGAGAGAAAATTCATAAATTATTACAGAGGTGTTGTTTTTCTAGGTCTTTTATGAGAGTTTTAAATTATAAATGGGTGAATTTCATGAAATCTGTCAGGAGCATGTCCAGGTCATATTTCACCCCCCACAAAAAAAAAAAAAAAAAAAAATAGAAAGGAATTATATTTTTCTTTAAGAAAAATAAGCCTATTTAGTACCATTATTTTATCCCATTATCATAGGATCAAAGGGAACATAACACACACAGTTTCTGCCAGTCTCATGTTAATCTTGAGTATCTCTAGAGTAGTGTTGCATCCTTCATATCTCTGATGAGTCTTTTTTCACTCCGAATATGATAAAACTCCGAAGAGTTTTATCATATTTATAAAATAGATACACTGTACCGATTCTTTCCAAAAACAGCCGAGCTCGTGCAGTGGGCGGAGCTAAAGAGATACGAGCACACGCGCACGCACACACACACACACACACACACACACACACACACACACACACACACACACACACACACAATACATCATGGCATTATCCCTGGATAACTTTCGCTTTACTATATGTCAACAAAACACAGACATTTGATGCAGTTTCACTCACTGCCTGCCGTTTCGACTCGTGACTGGGAACAAACACACACACTTGCAGAACTCTGTTGCTGCTCCGGAAAAACAAACTGCATCCACTGTTCCCTTAACGCTGGGTTATTTGGGAAGCTGAACAAGGTTATCTTTCCCTCACAACCAGAAACACACTACTAGTGACATTGTTGATTTTGTGGTCTAAAAACTAAATGGCGGCTCCCGTAACCTGAACGAAGCTCGTTGATGAGCGCGTGCTCTTGCTCTCACTCTGGTTGATTTGCGCATGCACTCATCCGGGAGAAGTGCCATACAAGCAATTCCACCCTTTATAACGTCATACAGAGCCATACTCGAGAAATAAAAAAAAAAAACTTTCAGAAACTTGTTCGAATCCTGAAGGAATGTATTTGGCACAGTATACTCCGTCATACGCCCAACTCGTATTTTGAAATTTTGGCCATGTTTAGCATGAGAATCAACTCTTTAATAGTGTAAATAAGTCAGAAAGCATGAAATAGCATTAGACATCCCCTTTAAAAAAAAACTTTAAAAAAATTATTTTACATTTTTCAAATTAAAGTGTGTGTGTGTGTGTGTGTGTGTGTGTGTGTGTGTGTGTGTGTGTGTGTGTGTGTGTGTGCTTACACAGAGTGAAGGAGCTGTCGTAGGCTTTGTCACTGTGAGTGGTCAAATGGATTTGAAGCTTCTCAATCAGTGCTTTGAACTTGGAGCATTTGAAGGACTGAAAAAAACAAATTCAGCACATCAAGAGGAACCACCAGAGGAGCCGGAACCCCAACCGCAAACGCTGGAGGAGGACAACCATGTCACTGATGCCCAGGAATCTTCTGAAACCAAAGAACCTGTGGAAGTGAGTTTCAAAAGACACGTTCAGCATGTATAATGGTGATAATTTATGTGTGAATTACAGCTCCTTTACTAACCCAAATGAAATTCACAGGGTGAACTGATGGCAGAGGAAGAGAGTGGAGACAAGCCTACTGACATATCTCAGGTCAGAGCTAGACATCATCATTTTTGAGACATTTCTTTCTTTCTTTGCATTTTAATAATGGTTACTATATTTGGGAATCCCTCCAAATGTGGTTCATGTCATGTGGTTCAGTACCTCATATAAAATGATTGTTTTTGTCTCTCTATTGATTTTTCTAACTAGCCAGAGTATGTTGAGTCAAATATCAAAGACGCAGTGGACTCCAGTGAGGACTATGAACCAGACGGACCTCCTAATGCATTCTGCATCCAGCTCTTCACCATGGAAAAGAAGTTTGAAATGAGGTGAGGACATCTTAGACTAGTACAGAGGGAAAGAAAAATGCTAGTAAATTTCACAAATAATGACAAAGAAACACATTGAATTAAACTAAAAAGAAATGTTGAAGTAGAAAGGCTGACATGGTATCTTCTGGTAAAACGTACTCTAATAATCTTTGTTTCATTTATAACTTTTAAATATAATTTTTTACAGTGTAAAAACACAGCAACCACCCAAAACTGCAAAGCAACATTCTAAAACCAGCCCGTTTAATTCAAGGGGTCAGAGAGAGGGTGGACAGTTTCATGAAAAACTAAATTATAACTGTTTTTGCTGAAAGAAACCATGACTTTAGTGGGAAAACACTATGAAAGTATAAAATATGGCTCCTCTAAAGTATGTAAGCTATGAAAAGTCAGCAGGATTTGTACTGGTTAAATGAAATTTGGTTAAATGAAAACTGTCTGGCGGAGCTCCAATGGCCTTCAGCGAGGAGCTGTTGTAAAAATCAGTCTGAGTGTTATTTGGCTCCTGCTGAGCTGGTCTGTGTGCCACCTTATTGGCCAGCTGTTGTGGAATATGGAGGCCTGTCCCACCCACAGAGCATGAACATGTAATTAATGAGTAGAATGCTTAAAGTGACAGCGAGACCAACTAGACCACACTCTCCTTTTTAGTGCCCAACATGGCAGCATTTCTCATTGCACCTACAGAACAGATGATGCTCATAATATGATCCAAGTGGAAGCTGCACACTGGTGGTGGTTGAGGAGAGACCCTTGACATGAGTGTAAAGCCCTTTGGGTGTACAGTAGTACATATGAAAGCGCTATATAAATGCCTCATTCATTCATTCATAAGTGATCATTTCTGTTTTCGTCTTCTTTCCTCAAAGATCAGCTGATTTCTTGCCGTACCTGTTTAAACTGTTTCCGGTAAGTAGTAAGTACATAAAGCAGCTTATTCAAGGCATAGTTCACCCAAAAATGAAAATTTTGTCATCACTTATTCACTCTCAAGTTGTTCCAAACCTGTATGAGTTTCTTTCTTTTGCTGAACACAGAAGGAGGTATTTTAAAGAATGTTGTTAATCAAACAGTGGACGGTAGCCATTGACTTCCATAGTATGGAGGGGGAAAAAAATACTATAGAAGTAAATGGCTATCGTCAACTGTTTGATTAACAACATTCTTTAAAATACCTCCTTCTGTGTTCAACAGAGGAAAGAAACTCATGAGGGTAATTAATTAAATTTTAATTTTTTGGGGTGAACTATGCCTTTAAAGGAGTCACCCAAATAATGAATTAATTCACCCAAAAATTTACATTTGCATAATTTACTCGCCCTTATGTTGCTCCAGCTGTTCTATGACTTTCTTTTCCTACAAAAAGTAGCAAAGGTAGTTCATATGATTTATGTGCTGTATTCCAAGCCTTCTGAAGACACATGATAGCTTTGTGTGAGAGATTATTATGAATCTAAAGTTTTTGTCATATCTGGGAAAACAGCAGAGTGACTGCAGAGTGATATTTTCTTCAAAATATCTCCTTTTCAGTACTGTGGAAGAAAAAAGTCACAGGTTTAAGATAACATGAGCATGAATACCCAATCGTTGAAAAGTTTGGGGTCAGTAAGTTTTATTTTTTGCAAGAAATTAATACCTTTGTTCAGCAAGAATGCAATATATTGGTCAAAATTGATAATAATAAGACGTTATTATAAATCAGCATATCAGAATGATTTCTGAAGAATCATTTGCTGAAAATTCAGCTTTGATCACAGGAATACATTACATTTGAACAGAATTATAATAGAAAACATTTATTTTAAATTGTAATTATATTTCACAATATTGCTGTTTTTACTGTACTGTAGATTTGTACATTTGAATAAATCTAATAGATATGATATCAATTGTAATGGTGTTCATGTGTTCCACAGGATCGAGACTTCTGTGTGATCTCAGTGCCTAAACTGACTCCAGATTTCCCGCTGCTGCAGTCCTTCATCAGAGTCGCCCCTCGTGACACCAGCGTCTTCCCGCAGGAACTCTACCTCTGTCACCGGTGGGGTCTGCTCAGGTACACACACACTCTCAATCATCTAAATCAGTCTCTAAAGGAAGCGTCTAGGAGATGAATTGTGAAATAACGCATGGTTGAAACCACAGTGTTAGTCAATAAAAACAGATTCTACCGAAGATAAATAAATTATTCTGTGTGTTCTAACATATTTGGCCTCAGATGTTTCTAGGAAGCCAGTCGATTTTTTAATCATGTAGCAACATTTCTACATTCATTAGGAAATTAATTAATACATTTTAAAGAACTAATGCTAAATAAAAGTAACATTTTACAATAAGGTCACATTAGTTAACAATGAGCAATATTTATTAATATATATTGATATTTAATATGTGTTCATATTTTTTAATGTTAGTTAATAAAAATACAAATGTTCATTGTTAGTGCATGTTAACTCAGGTCCATTAAATCATATTAACAGATACAACTTTTGATTTTAAATAACGTATTAGTAAATGCTGAAATTAACATTGACTACTGTAAGATGAATAAATGCTTTAGAAGACTTTTTCATTGTTAGTTCATGTTTACTAATGTAAATTAAACCTTATTGTAAAGTGTTATCAAAATAAATATTCTACAAAATACCGGCAGGTATGGCTATAAAATGCAGTCCTGGTGCTTGGATTCATGTTTCAGACTCATGCTTTTCTGTCCATCAGGACGTTAGAGGTGCGTGTGGCAGTGTCATCAGATATCACAGCAATCCAGAGTTTGACTGAGGGTCTAAGCCAGCGGGAGTCCATCAGTGAAGATCTGGATCTGTTCCTGCAGGCCCGAAAAGACCCGGTCTGTCACCAACCACACACTAGACTGTCTCAGATTGTCAACAGAGCTATGTTTGTGATGTCTGAGCATTGTCTCTCATTCTCAGGATGGAACTGCTCTTCAGGCATTTGTGGTGCAGGTCGAGGGGCTAGTTACTGGTTTGATAATCATCAGAGATGAAGAGGTAAATGTTTAATGACGTGTCGTGGTGTTTGCTCTTTCTTGCCATTAATCGTTTGCCACGTGTTTTGTTCTCCCAGGAGGCTGAGTTCATCCGAGCCAACTTTGACATCGAGAGGTTCTTGTACTTCAGCCATCACCAGCGAGAGGAACACGGCCGACTGTGTCACTTTCTTCTAGATCCTGTTTTCCAGCATCACACCAAATATATCTTCAAGGAGGTGCTGCGCTTGGCACACAAGTCCTGCCTCTATTACCTCCTCCATCCACCCCATTACAACCATAAGGTGGGCAAAAGTAAAAAAGACCACAGTAATCTCACACGTGTGTCCTCTAGGGCAGAGGTTTCCCTAATGGAGGTTTGTGAGTTGATGAAAGGCTACTAAATAATTAAAAATGTAACTTAATAATTTCCAACATTTTTGTGGATGGAAATGTACAGGATTTAATCAGTATTCTTCACAAAATAAATAATGAGGAGTTAGAAAGTAAAGAATTTAAGACATAAATATAAGCGTTGCAATGTGTAGTGTAAAATAAAATTATTGTAATTGTATTATAAATATTTCACAATTTTAATTTGCAACAATAATATATTTATATCTAATAATAATAATACTAATAATAAAACTTATATAAGGACAGTCCTATATATAAATGATTTTAAAATAAAAACAATCAAAATAAAACACTTACTGAAAATGTGTAAATGTTTTATCAGTTTACTTGCATGTCATGTGACCATTAACCAAAATCAGAGAACCATAATTAAATATCTTGTTTTAAAATCTCAGGGCATATATCAAGTAAATATTTAATGTCAAGGGGTTCGGCTGAAAAAAAAAAAGGTTTTGGAACCCATGCTCTAGAGTTACAGAAGTTTGCAATCAAAAGTCTTGATTTCTGGTTCAGAGTTTGAACCAGCAACCTTTTCATACCATGTTATCTGCTCATAAACATTTCTTCTCTCAGAATGTCACTTATCACTCTCTGGCAACAGTGATGAATTTCATGGTGCCGGTGAACCCGAGACGTCAGATAATCTACCCACTGGAAGAGCTGGGTATCAACGCGCCGTCCCAGCAGATCACCAAACAACAGGTCAGACTGAAACCAGCTTCCTGAAATATGAATATAATTGTGCATTTAAAGCAATTTGACAATTAAATACTGAAACAATGTAAACAATGGTAGCATCTAGCTAAACGGGGTGAGGTGCACGTTGCAGCTGGGGTTGCCACCTCTGAGAGCGAAAGAGCTGTTTTTAACGCCAAACGCTGGTGCAAGCTGTTAGTAAATCTGGCCCCTAGATTGGTCTTACTTGAATCCAGCAAGTAAGACTTGTTACCCCTTGACTAACTGCTAGTTGGTCAGGCTAGTTCTGAAATGGGTCCTATAATCCCTTTTACAAAAGCCGCTTTTTCACCGTCGGGCCAAACGGTTTTTAGAATGGTAAGGAACGGTTCCAGTTGTGTCTCCACTTGAGCCTGGTACAGCACGGCATGATTACAAACCATTCTCTGCCCAGAATTCTCGGCACGGTTGTCTAACCGCACTGAACCGTGCTGGTAGAATCCATTAAGTGACGTCGCCACTCAGGATTGGTCACTTGTCTGTTGCCTGGCTAATAGCTTCTCTTTAGCTGGCTAAGCGTGCTATTTGAGCGACGTAAACACAAATTAATCATAAAATTAAAAGAAATACCCAATTATCCTCCATAATGTGGTCGATATTTACATCTCATATCATCAGTAAACCAAGGCAATGACGTTAGGCCGTTATCAGCCTCACAGTGGAAAATTAAACCAGAACCGTACCAGCTGGCCTGGATTGGCACGGAATAGAACAGTTGCGCAAGGAGAACCGCTCGGGCCGACGGTGGAAAAGCAGTCTTGATTTTGTTTTTGGACTCTACTACAATAGGTTTTCATGCTTGAATGTTTAAAAACAAAAAAAAATTGTTGCAGCTCCTCTCTTCCCAGTCTGTCAGTAACGCTCTGTTTAGTTCCTGTCTCAATGAAGCCCCTCCTTCCAAAAAGCGCAATGTGCTCTGATTGGTCAGCTGGACAAGTGTGTAGTGATTGGTCAATTGCTCTGAGTGTGTTTGAGAAATGTCCCGCCCCTTAACATTACAGTGAGTTTCAACACACTACTAACTAACTCAACCAGGCCCTGCCCTTTTATTTTGAGTATGCCTTGTATGGGCAGGAATTATTTTAATTGAGGAATACTGTGACGTGTCTGTTCGCGCAAGAAAAGTCAAGACTAAAATGGAGGCGTTTCAGGAGGCGAGTTCAGAAACAGTGACACTGACATAGAGAAGAACTCACTTTGGAAAGACTTTGGAGCTCAAACAGCAACATTTCACATAAAAAAAGCTGAATCTGTAAAAAAGCAAAATAGGAACTCTTTAAGACACAGTCTTAACATAGTGGCTGTGTTTATGCAACTGGCCCCAGTTTTGGACTAATTACATGCTGTACTACTTAGGGCTAGGGGTTTGTTTAAATCCCTAACCCTCAATATGAACAACAATAACGATACAAACTTAAGCAATCACATTGGGTAGGAAATGATGTGCCACAAGAGGGTGCTGTGCAGTAAATGAATGTGCCATCACACTTGTAATTTGTGACACACTTGTACCTCTCCATCCCTAAACTGTCAAGGGACAGCATGACATCTTTGTTTCTCACACTTATGTTTATCAATAATTAACGTTGTAGCTGTCTGCATTATTCCACTCATTATGCGTTTTGTGTATCAGAATCGTTAGTCGTACGTGAAGCAGACCACAGGGCCGTTGTTGCCTGAGGTTATTGAACATCTAGTTGTAAAGAAACAGATGGATGGATGGTGGCAGATGGCGGAATGTTTACGCTGCTTTCTAACAGGTAAAGCAGCAGCGTTCTTATCCAGCCATCATCAGAACAACCAACATCTGCTGTAGACGTGCTTGTTTGTTTGTGTGTGTGTGTGTGTGTGTGTGTGTGTGTGTGTGTGTGTGTGTGTGTGTGTGTGTGTGTATTCCACACACCCCTAGCCAGAGGGGGGATTTCACTTCACGCAATGTTTCTTCATCAATACAGTCTAAATGAGCTAAATTAATCATGAGGTGTTATGAAAGCACATTCAGCCCACATTATTTCACAGTTTTATTCAATAAAACACCTCAGTAGAGCATGAATAGAGCATTTAATGTGCTGTCTCCCCCGCTGGTGATGGCAGTTTACAAAAAAGCTTGTAGGTGGGTTGCAAACCCGAAGTAGGCAGCATTTTGTACATTCAAAACATGTTTGTGTAACGCTTTTCACTTGACAGCACTCAAATCACAGGGCGGACACGAGGATCCGCGTTTCATCTGTTGTGTTTATTTCTTTAACACAAGGAGAAAGACTTTTTTTCTGTGCTGAAACACTGGGCATTCATACATACACATGTATCCTCTCTCAGCATGAGATAGGCGTCTCTGGGCGTCGGAGGGAGGGGAGTGGTTTCGAGGTAAACGACCCACTTATTACTTAATGTCACCAAGAGAGGTCACGCAACAATTTTTAACCTGAACAAAAGGTATTTTCCAGTAGTCAAACGCTAAAGTTGCATCTTATTCACAAAGCCAATCACTACATGCACTGCTATGAGGTCAATATGGTAACAACATTAATTAAATGTTTATTATAAATGCAATTTATTATTAAAACAAAAAAATAGTTCTGGCTGCTGAAAATTCAGCAAAATAAAATTCATTTTTAAAATAAATTAAAATATAAAACAGTTATTTTAAATTGTAATAATATTTAACTATTACTGTTATTATTTTATTCTATTATTGTTATATTACTGTATATTTGATCAAATATATGCAGTCTTTTTGAGTATAAGAGACTTCTTTCAAAAACATTACAAATACGACAACAATTTATATTTAATGATGATATTGTGTTTTTATGTTTATTAGGTTATCACATTATTAGCTTATTTTTGTGTTGTGTACTTTTGCTTTACAAACAATTCAGTCCCCACTTAAAGAACAATGTAAACTCTGGGTTCTGAAGCAAAAGGCAGTGGACAGTGTGTGTGTGTGTGTGTGTGTGTGTGTGTGTGTGTGTGTGTGTGTGTGTGTGTGTGTAGTGCATTAGCAAGAAACACAAGCTGTCACCCTTCAGTCCACATTAGAAAGCTCCATTTGGTAGCGCAGCAACGCCGGTGTCCAGGCAGCGCTGCAGATAAGAGCGCAGTGACTGCGTTAATCCTCCGTCCGGTTCAGATGAATTAATCAGAGTTAAAGCACCTGTTCGGTCTTTGTCAATAGAGTGTTGTGTTACGAAGGGCATTATGTCTGATAGAAGTCCTGCATGTCCACCAGTGTTTGAGACGGACGCACCTGTGCTGCCTTTACCTGAGCAGAGAGGACAGGGTCAGCTCCTGTTTGACATCCTGTTACTGTCATTTCATGATCAGGAGCAGATGAATACCATCCATGAACATGTTTGTAGTTTTGAAGAAATTAACATCACATAAAACACGTTCACAGTCTGCCATTGATTGCCACACATCTTCTGTGCCACCTTTACAGCAGCTATGGGTTAAAGAGATACAAGAGAGAAAGACCAATCACAATTCAGTGTGCAAACTCTTACAGTAAAATCATATTTTACTTTTTTGAATATGATGATTCATCAAACATCATAATTTAAATTTTAAATGCTGAACAGTCTTTAACCTAATTTAAAACTATATGTGACCCTGGAGCACAAAACCAGTCTTAAGTCGCACAGGTATATTTGTGGCAATAGCCAACAATACATTGTATGGGTCAAAATTATTGATTTTTCTTTTATGCCAAAAATCATTAGCATATTAAGTAAAGATCATGTTCCATGAAGATATTTTGATATTCCTACCGTAAATATATATATAAAAAGATGATGTATAAATCTCAATTTCATAAATTTGACCCTTATAACTGGTTTTGTGGTCCAGGGTCACATATATAAAAAGAAAAGAGACAGCAAAATAGATAGAACAAAAATAGATAGCAAAACCAATATATGTATTCAAATTTTTTTTTAAATTATAGATAATACTTTAATTCAGCAAGAATACATTAAATTAATCAAAAGTGACAGTAAAGATTTTAACATTATGACCAAATATTTAAAATAAATGCTGTTCTTTTGAACTTTAAGTTCTAAAAAGTATCACATTTCCACAACAATAACAAAATATTAAGCAGCAAATCTTCATATCTGAATGATTTCTGAAGGATCATGTGACACTGAAGACTGGAGAAATGATGCTGAAAATTCAGCTTTGATCACAGGAATACATTACATTTTACAATATATTCAAATAGAAAACATTTATTTTAAATTGTAATAGTATATATATATAAATTGATATGTATATTAAATCGTTTTTTTTTTTGTTTTTTTAATTGCTCATGACATTCAAAACTTCCCAGAGGGCACCAGAAAATGATGTCTGTGTGATTTTTGTGCACATGATTCCTGTTGTGCATTTTCTGATTTCTGCCTTCAAGTGGCCCAACATGTCCAGAATTTAAACCTCCTTGAGTCCCTACCATTGATTACAGCAATTAATGAATGACTTTGAAGAGCCAATCATTGATGGCCATGTAATCAGCTACGTTTCCTTAAATTACAATGACAATTTGGGCCTCTCCCTTCCCAGAGTTCACCGCGTCTCTATTCTTTCATGTTAAATCAGATAAGGTGTACCACAGAACAAATCCCTCAAATTATTCATGCTCAAGGGCCAATTAGAGAAGTAGAGAGAGAATGATTAGGAGAACACGGCAGCTGTTCGCTTTGAATTGATTCAGAGACGGCCAAACAAGTCCCTCTCTGTAAATCTGCTCTAAGAATTGACCATTTCAATGCTTCATATTAGGCGCAGAGCCCATTGAAGTGGCCTGCGCTGTTTTTTATAGAGTGGGTTTCCATTCTTTCAATGGAACTCAGCACATTTCAATATTTTAGATGAGTTATAGTGTTCGCTAATGCAATGCTTTTTCCTGTTCGCTGTGCTGGTATCTTTTTAGCTCAATAAGTGCTCAGTGAAACATACTGTCGCTCTCGTGCTGATTAAACTATTGTCATGCAGGGGAACCCTTCCAAATGGAATAGTCTGTGTGTAGGACATCAGCAGTGCTTTTAGGAAAACTGCAATTACTGTTAGCTGCTAAGTAAGCTTAGCTGTTAGCTGTTAACTCACTGGTTAAAGAACAAACATACACCTGAAACACAACACAGGACCATTTCGCTGCACTGACAAGCAAAGGCTTTTGAGATTATCCAGGGTTCAACAATAAGGCCCGGTTGAGCTGGTAGTTCAAATGACCACAAATATGATATTTTACCTACATATCTTTATGCGTGTTAGGAAAACAACTGTGTTTTTTTTTCATTATATTTTTTTATATCTTCTGCTCATTTATGTGATTAAAATACAGTAAAAACAGTAATATTGTGAAATATTATTACAATTTAAAATAACTGTTTTCTATTTGAATATATTTTAAAATTTATTTAAAAAAATTTTTCCTGATAATTCCTGTGATCAAAACTCATTACTCCAGTCTTCAGTGTCACATGATCCTTCAGAAATCATTCTAATATGCTGTTATGATCAATGTTGAAAACAGTTTTCTGCTTCATACATATCTTGTGAGTGTTAGGAAAACAAATGTGCATTTTTCATGATATTTTTCAGTATGTTTGATGCCTATAGATTTATAATCAGCACTATTGCTGGAAGAATGACAGTATATGGTACAAAACATGACTGATTTGTGATTTGTTTATAATTTTTATCACCAAATCCTCATCTTATCTTGGTGACATATTGAGATCAGATAGTGACTTTCAGACACACAAACCTAATGCTTTCATTTGCAAGATTTAAAAACACATATACATAATCACATTTTCTGTTTTCAAATAAATGTTGTATAAGTGTGCTACTGTTCAAAAGCTCAGTGAGATTTCTTATTGTTTTAAGAAGACTCACCAAGGCTGCATTTATTTGATCAAAAATACAGTAAAAACATATATATTACTATTTCAAGTGATTGTTTTCTAGGTGAATACATCTTAAAATGTAATTTATTCCTGTGATCAAAGCTGAATTTTCAACATCTATGGAAACCGTGATAAATTTTTTTCAGATTCTATTTGAAACAGAAATATTTTGTTACATTACTGTCACTTTTGATCAATTTAAAGCGTCCTTGCTGAAAGGAGAATTAAATAACATCCTGTTTTCTTTAATTAAATTGTATATATATATATATATTGGTCATCAACCGCCCCACTCAGGTGTCAGCCTCAGCATTGGCCAGTGAAAAACCCGTTCCAGTTAACCACCAGTGAGCATTTATATGTGTTAGATGACGCTAAAGATTTTGTTTTCTCATTTCTTCCTAACAGCCTCCTTTTGCCCTGTACCACACAAACAGAAAACTCACCATGGAGCCGAAGGTCACCATCAATGCCAGAATCGTGGTAGTGGGAGCATCCGACACGGGTTTAGCTTTTCTGGAAGCACTGTCATTCAGGTAAGCATGCCATTTTTGAAACGCTACTTCAGTCAAATGGTCAACACAGGTAAAGAAGGCCTAAATAGCATTTATGATTTCTTTTTGAAGAAACAGCAAGACATTTCTGTCTGGTGGGGGCGTCGTCTCAAGTGTGATCATAATTAGTGAGAGTGACCCTCAGGGATTTGAGCGAAACAATGATTGCATGAAATCTGAGCTTAAGGCTTTATATAATAACATTCAGCCCAACATGTGCCAATTAATAACTGTATTCTGGATCATTCTGCCTCTGGACAGAGATCCTCTATCTTCTAAAGAAAACAGTAATATTGTGAAATAATATTACAATTTAAAAGAACTGTTTTCTATTTGAATATATTGTAAAATGTAACTGTGATTAAAGCATCATTACTCCAGTCTTCAGTGTCACATGATCCTTCACAAATCATTTCTGATTATTATCAATGAAAACAGTTGTGCTGCTTCATATTTTTTTCAGGATTGGATAGAAAGTTCAAAAGTACATCATTTATTTGATATACAAATATTTTGTAACATGTCTTTACTGTTACTTTTGATCAATTTCATGCATCCTTGCTGAATAAAAGTATTGATTTCTTTTGGAAAAAAATCATACTGGATACAGGATATCAGGAGATGCCAGGAGTTTGGAAGCAGCTTCTCGCAGAGAGCTTGACCAAACAAAAGCTGTGATTTAAGGCTGTTCTTGTTTCCTGAAAGCTGATAACTGCCTGGCAACCAGGGGTCGCTCTGCGTGTGTGTGTGTGTGTGTGTGTGTGTGTGTGTGTGTGTGTGTGTGTGTGTGTGTGTGTGTGTGTGTGTGTGTGTGTGTGTGTGTGTGTGTGTGTCTCCTACTGCTTTGGCAGGCACTGCGGGCACGCAGCTGTCTAGAGCTGGCAATGTGCGGAGGTCACGCGCTGGCCCTTTAATTAGCCCTGCCACTGTTCTCTAGGCCGCAATTGGTGTTTGCTGTCGCTAATGACTTGACTAATGAGGCAGTTAGTGTCCACTAAACTTATGGCCGGTCAGCCCCTGTAGAGGCCGCCTGACTAATGGAGAATGTGGAGGCCATGGCCGACAGTGCTTATCTATCAAGCCAAAACCGTTGGCCCCCCTCACGCTCGCTCTCGTGTCCTTTATCACCCCTGAGGATGGGGTGAAATGCAGGACCATAGAGGACCGATAAAGATGCTTGGCCCCTGCTTGGCCCCTAAACTTAGCAGTCAGACACTGGCCACAATAGAGGCCTGTCAGCTGCTGATAAGGCCAGAACGCTGTGAGCTGGTGGTCAAGAACAGCCTGTGGAGAGAAAACACGCACACACACAAGATTAGCATTTCACATTGACACACATTCTGGATTTCCTTTTTCTAATATAAAAGATGGACAAATAATTATGTTCTTCAAATAATTCTATAATTTATTACTCAAACAACATCAATAAAAATAGTCAAAACAGTTTGACAATTTTTCACAAACAATAGTGTGTACTGCATTTGTCAAGCTAAAGAAGAAAAAAAAACTATTATTGTAAGAAAAGTGATCAAACTTTTAAGTAAACTAGCTAACTCCTGATTGGTTCATTTAGGCTAAATGTGCAACCCTATTTTTTATTTGGTTTGTAATAATAATATTTTCCTATATTTGTATTTTTTTTTTTTTTTTTAATCGTATTCCAGCAATAAACAAGATTTTAATGAATTAATGTTTATGGCTTAAAAAAATCACACAAATCAAAATATTATTTTAATGTTATTTTAACAATAATTTAATGTTTATAGATCAAATAAAATAATTTTTATTCATTTTTAATTTATTAAGTGCATTTAGACGTCATAAATTAAATATTTTAATGTATGCATGGTCTTAACCCTTTATTTTAATGTTATTGTAGCAATAAACATTCATGAAGCATTAATTTAATTAATAATGTTTATGGCTTAAATAAAAACAAATATATTTTTTTATGTATTTAGGGATGTCCCTTATTTTTTTATATATATATTTTTTGTGGATACATATTTTTAAATGTTAATTTTACTTTAGCAATAATTTAATTAATGAATGTTTATGTGTGTTATTCTTTATTTTAATTATTATAATTATTTTTAGGCATTTCCCATTTTGAAACCTGTAAGAACTAACAGAATGAATCCCTTTGTTAAAAATAAATAAACTGACATTCAAACCCTATTTTGTACACTGTTCAAAGTGGTGTTAAAAAAATGGCCATTTCTCTGAAACATTTCCATGTGAATGTTTGTGCAAATCAAACATGCAGGAAAAGTGAAAAAAACCCAGATAAAATAATAGACAGATAGCTGAAGATGACAGTAGCAGCTCCGTCTGTCTGCACTGCTTAGAGCGCTAGAACGCAGACCTGCGGCTGTGTGTCCAGCGTCCTCCTTCTGATCAATCGTGACGGTCCGCAGGCCTCACGCGCTCACAAGCGCTCTTCTTTCTACACACGCTAGCCTGATTTCCTCTCCCGCCACAGATAGAGATCATGTCTTTCTAGCACATACAAAACAGGTCATTTACATGACAAGAGACCTTTTTACACTCCTGAGGGGATGGGAGGAGGGCGACGGGGGGAGACCACTGCACACAGGAAACAAAACAAGAGGGGGAAAAAAGACAAAACAAAAGGAAAGGCTTTTACTGTGATGGTTGGAGAAGAAAGCGCTTTAATGCAGGCCAGCGCTGCGCTGGAAATTAAGGGATTTCAGCATCTGTCCGTCGAGTGTTTGCAGAATAACCTCACACACCCTGCGTGCTTTTGTTCAGACGTCGTCACTGTCCTCTCTTCATTCAATGGTATTCATTTCTGGACAGAAAAAAAGAAAAGAAAAATTTGACAAAAATAGCCTCATTATCCAAAATGGACAAGATCTGTCCTACGGGGTCTGTTCTTCAAAAGAGCACAAATCAAATCTATTAGCCAGGCACGTTTTTCGTGAAATCCATTAAGAATATGAACATCAGTTTTTCTCATTTATATAATGTCAAGATGCAAAAAAAGTTGATAAAAAGATGTTTGACTCTCACATTTCTCTCTCCTGCTTGTATTTGACCAGTCCTCATCTCCGATTCAACAATCTCACTCTCATCTCCACTCACGGCCTTCCAGATCGCTGCTCTGATGATAACATGAGATTTCTGGCTACAAGGTGAGCGATGCATTACAAACGAGAGGCATTTAGACTCCAAGCGGCATATTTCCACTCCACGAGAGAGGGAAAAACAGCGTCATTTCCATTCTATCATACAGGTGAAGTGCTAAAGCATTAAAGCTGTTCTGGCCCCTCACTGGAGTCCAAACTTGAAACATTGACTTATATTTTAATGTTGCAATCCAGAGAGTCAATTTATTAAAAATATTATTAATAATTTCTTAGGAGACCAGTTTAGACGGCAGAATTGTATAGCTCTAAAAAGACATAAAAGATGTCATGGTTTGTATACAGTTGTCAATGTATACAATTTGTTGACTGATCGAAATGCAGAAACTTTGAAAATTATGACTGCAAATGAGATTTGAGATTAATAATTTTGGACTACTTTTATACAGTGCAAAACATGATTTTCTTATTATTTTTGTCTTGGATTCCATTACAAATACACTATATTGCCAAAAGTATTGGGACACCTCTCCAAATCACTGAATTCAGGTGTTCAATCCCTTCCATCGCCACAGGTGTATAAATCAAGCACTAGGCCTGCAGACGCTTCTACAAACCTTTGTGAAAGAATGGGTCACTCTCAGGAGCTCAGTGAATTCAAGCGTGGTTGCCACCTGTGCAATAAATCCATTCGTGAAATTTCCTCACTACTAAATATTCCACGCTCAACTGTTAGTGGGATTATAAAAAAGTGAACGGTACTGACTGCAAAGTGTAAAGTTTGGTGGAGGGGGGATTATGGTGTGAGGTTGTTTTTCAGGGGTTGGGCTTGGCCCCTTAGTTCCAGTGAAAGGAACTCTTAATGCTTCAGCATACCAAGACATTTTGGACAATTTCATGCTCCCAACTTTGTGGGAACAGTTTGGGGATGGCCCCTTCCTGTTCCAACATGACTGCGCACCAGTGCACAAAGCGTCGGTCCATAAAGACATGGATGAGCGAGTTTGATGTGGAGGAACTTGACTGGCCTGCACAGAGTCCTGACCTCATCCCGATAGAACACCTTTGGGATGAATTAGAGTGGAGACTGCGAGCCAGGCCTTCTCGTCCAACATCAGTGCCTGACCTCACAAATGCGCTTCTAGAAGAATGTTCAAAAATTCCCATAAACACACTCCTAAACCTTGTGGAAAGCCTTCCCAGAAGAGTTGAAGCTGTTAGAGCTGCAGAGGGTGGGCCAACTCCATATTAAACCCTACGGATTAAGAATGGGATGTCATTAAAGTTCATGTGCATGTAAAGGCAGGCGTCCCAAAACTTTTGGCAATATAGTGTATCTACAAATTCTTAAATCAATATTTGAGAAGGGATTTTTTTAGAGAAGAGTTATTTTATTGTATCAAAATTAAGCTTATGCCTAAAACAAGAAAACTAAAATATTCAGTTTTAAGTATAAACTCACTTAATTTTTTTGTAGAAAACAACACTTAAGACATTTTACTTCTTAAATAAGTGTATCTTGACTAAAGGATGTTTAGATATTTGTACTAGAAAACATTATCATATTTTTGTCAGAACATCTCATGTTTTTCTTCAAAGAGGAACAAATAATACTTGGCTTGAATGAATAAATCAAGATAAAATTGGGTGAAGTATTACTTTAAAATTGCTTTGGTCTCTCAAGAGATTCTGACCAAGAGATCTTGCCTTAAATTTGAATGTTTTGAGAGGTGTGGCATTAGTGCGGCTTCACTGAAAGCATCGCTTCCTGGTGCTTGTGAGGAAAAGCAGGAACTGAGCTCCAGCGAGCGGCTGTTTATCATCACGTCTGTTAGTGGTTCTGCATGACTGGCACATCTAATCCAATCCACCGATCCAAACATCTGATAAGACACACTGTATCAGAGCTCTGGAGGAAGAGCTTACACATGAAACCTTGATTCTCAGCATCTCAATTACAGTGTAAAACAGTTAACCTTGAACATTGAGAATCTAAAGCGGTTACACTGAAAGACTTCCTGATGTCCTTCTGGCCGCTCTTGAAGACTGCTCTTTTCACGGATGCAGGATCTGTTCCTCTACAGTCACTGCTACAGCGATCAGGATCAAGCCCAGCTGTCTTTGCGCTCCTGGATCAGCATAGTGACGGGTAAGATGAAGGCCATCGACCGTGAGGACAAACACGTGGAGCTGATGGCGAGTGGTAAAGTGAACTATGACTATCTGATCCTCTGCACCGGCCTGCAGTATCAGGTCAGAGATGTACAAACACAACATTAACACAGTTCAATGAACCAAGATGTCACTATGAATTATGAAATATGTATTATGTGCCAACTTAGCTCAGTGTTTGCAAATTAATGCAATGCTAATTTGTTATCCATGCAGAGCACAATAATTAGTACATGAGAAATCAGCTTGTGTGGATGCTGCTGTCTGATAATACATTTAGGGGTATTACATTGCAGAGAGAAGCTGGAAATACATAAATTATATAAATTAATTAATTTAAATACATTGTAAATACTTTAAATAAATGTAAATTAGTTAAATACAATAAATATATATATATATTATTTTTGACAGTGAGTTGACACACAAACCCTCCTCTGGATGATTATTGTTGGTGTTACAGGGCTTGAATTTCTCTGTGGGATTGTGCGTATAGCACATAATTTTACTCAACCCACAGATTTTGTGCTCACACGCAAAGTGTGTGCACATAAAGGTGCCTCTCAGTACTAAATTGAGTTTATTAAATTTGAGATTTTTTTTCACTGCTTATTGCGCTTAAACAGTCAAATACACACAAAATAATGTCAAAATGCCGGTCTTAGTGAGTATTCACATAAACACAGTCAGTTCTGTTTTAAGTGAACATCACATAGAAAACACATGTGTAACAGTATTATGGATAAAAATGTCAATGTGTGTGTGTTTTCTAATGACACTTCAGATGCCCAGTCTCACCAGCATCGGCGTCATTAACCAGGACACCAGCAGTCTGAACACACATCAGCCCAGACACAGATCCACATGGCCCGTTCCATCCAACCTCTTCACCCTCAACGACCAGCATGACTGCTCCAACGTCCACCAGTGGCTCATGGACAACTTTGTGAAACTGACAGGTGCGTTTACTGCAAATTTAAAAAGATTTTATTAGCTGATTGTAGCTCAGTGTGACATGGCAGACCTCTCTCATGCATAATCTCATTTACCAAGCCACTGTTATTCTAAAGCTGCATCCAACTGTCAGAGCATAACAAGTAGCTAATTAGCGTGAGTGAAATCTAATCTCCTTCCATCCATTTACAGGGGAATATTAATATTAGCAGGGTGAGCTAAGAATTAATCTGCACGGGCAGAGATGAACCACCGCTATCTGTCTGATTAAGCCTATTATATTTACTAATTACAGCCTCCTTTAATAATCCGGGAAGTAGCGCAATTATCAGTGAATGCTAATTATACCGTCTGCATATGAAAGATATCAATTTAGTGGCTTGAGAATTTGTATTTGGGTCAACCAGAGAGGGTTTGGGTCTGGCTCTGAATAAGTTGTCAACAGAAATGACCTGATAATAGTCTTGGCAGAAATCCTGTTGGGGTTGAAAACATCTCTGTGCTCAGAGGTTGAGTGTTGTGTGGCGCTGGCTGTGGTTCAGCACCATGGACAGGGCTTTGAGCAAGGCTGTACCGCGCTGCATGGGGAAAGAAGCACATTCATTCACCACACAAATATGTAAATGACCACTATTACAACATCCTATTTAACATATACTGGCACCAATAAATATGGCATTGCAGACAGAAGCTACAGGACTGCATGTGTGAGATGTATAGAAGACAAAGCCTCATTATAAAACGAATTTGATTGGATGAGTCGCATTCAAAGCCACTATGAAACAGCCAATTCACACACACACACACACACCTGTGACTGTTTTGATGCACATTCAATATTATTTTGTATACATTAATGTTTTGGCAGTGGCTATTTATTTACACTAAGTTTAATAGGCTGTGTAAATACAAATTAGATACTTTCATACTTATGAATAGTAGTAGATATTATTTGCACCTCAGTGTTGTTGTACATTAAACGGTATACAATAATAACAAAGTGTAGATAGTTATACTTAAATTAAAATTATAAAATGGATGCTGCCTTATTGGGACAATAAAGCCCTCCCTACACCTACCACTAACCGATAAACACTTTTTTATTAAACACAGACTTTTTTGATGTTTTCTTAATTTTTATTGAAAATAAATGCCCATCCGATGTGATACACTATATTGCCAAAAGTTTTGGGATGCCTGCCTTTACATGCACATGAACTTTAATGTCATCCCATTCTTAATCCGTAGGGTTTAATATGGAGTTGGCCCACCCTTTGCAGCTCTAACAGCTTCAACTCTTCTGGGAAGGCTTTCCTCGAGGTTTAGGAGTGTGTTTATGGGAATTTCTGTCCATTCTTCTAGAAGCGCATTTGTGAGGTCAGGCACTGATGTTGGACGAGAAGGCCTGGCTCACAGTCTCCGCTCTAATTCATCCCAAAGGTGTTCTATCGGGATGAGGTCAGGACTCTGTGCAGACCAGTCAAGTTCCTCCACACCAAACTCGCTCACCCATGTCTTTATGGACCGATGCTTTGTGCACTGGTGCGTAGTCATGCTGGAACAGGAAGGGGCCATCCCCAAACTGTTCCCACAAAATTGGGAGCATGAAATTGTCCAAAATGTCTTGGTATGCTGAAGCATTAAGAGTTACTTTCACTGGAACTAAGGGGCCAAACCCAACCCCTGAAAAACAACCCTACACCATAATCCCCCCTCCACCAAACTTTACACTTGGCACAATGCAGTCAGGCAAGTACCGTTCTCCTATTGTTGGCAACTTCTGCGCACTGTGTGCCTCAGCATGCGCTGACCCCACTCTGTGATTTTAACGTGGCCTACCACTTCGTGGCTGAGTTGCTATTGATCCAAATTGCTTCCACTTTGTTATAATACCACTAACAGTTGAGCGTGGAATATTTAGTAGTGAGGAAATTTCATGAATGGATTTATTGCACAGGTGGCAACCTATCACAGTACCACTCTTGAGTTCACTGAGCTCCTGAGAGTGACCCATTCTTTCACAAATGTTTGTAGAAACGTCTGTATGCCTAGGTGCTTGATTTTATACATCTGTGGCGATGGAAGGGATTGAACACCTGAATTCAATGATTGGAGAGGTGTCCCAATACTTTTGGCAATATAATGTATGTGATGGGAAAAGGGAGTAGAGCAAGTGCGGCAAAAGGCAGGATTTGGTCGATTTGTGTCAAAACGTTCTGCCATGTGCCTTACCCCTACACTATTGCTACTGTTGATAATCAAGTGTCTTCCGTAATTTCGTCTGGCCCAACCAGATGTCAGTGGGTGGAGTTAGTGTAAATAGCCTCTGCCAAAAAGGTGGGCTATTTGCACTTAGTGTAAATAGACACTCCATAATGTTTTATTCAGATAAATGAATAAACTGATGGTAACAGCAATATGATCAAAGTAATCTCTTCATACTTTAGTTTAAACACAGCCAAACTAATTCACATGTATACAATTATTTTGCAAACCAATCTTCTGTCGTTATACAGGATCACACATGTGTGCCTTATATATTCACTCTGTGTCATTTTGTGTTACGTGAGCTCCGACTGATTAGTTTTCATACTTGAGGACTCTAATATTAACATCAAAGGCCTTCCTTCACAAAAGATCTCAATTAAATCAATCCAGCACTAAGAGGGTTTCTGACACTGTTTCGATGCAGCAGTGAAAGGACATCACTTCCTTCATCTTCTCTTCCTTCTTTCTTTCCTATCCTCTAACCTCTAATGGGACCTTCCCGGGTTGCTAAGTGACCCTTCTCTGTTTCATAGCCACTGATATTATCTCTCCAAACTGCTGTAATAAATTGCTTCCCTTCCCCCTTGTGGAGGGTAAATGGCTTTAAGTTTATTTTGCTGTAAAGTAAACCATCTTTCTATTGGAGGGAATGTAACTTAATGAATTGTCTTTTCACAATTATGTTGTCAGATCAGGCCACTTTCTTAAATGTGTAAATGATGCATTTGATGATGCAGTAGGCGATGCTGTGGTGTATGGAAACACCATAGACGTGTACACCTGTGTGGAGACGCTCATGCACCTTGGTGTCAGCGGCCGCCGGATTCATGTAGTCCATCCTCCCAAAGACGACCCATCTTCCTGTTTCCATGATCACTCAGTGAATCACGCAGTGAAACAAGCTCTGGAAAAGGAGGAAGTCCAAGTCCATCGCGACTGCCTGTTGAAGGAACTCAACGATGGACAAAACACAGATCCCGTGACAACGGTGTCCTTCACCACTGATGGGCCGACCCTACGACTGGAGTGTGCGGTTAGGAACAGAAAACATTCTTAAAATCACTTCACATATTTAAAGGAGTATTACACATTTTTATTATTTATTTTGTTATTGTATAATCTTAATAAATGATTTTGTGCCAAAAAACACACTACTGTTCAAAATGTTTGGGGTTGGTAAGATTTTTTAAAATGTTTTTAAAAGAAGTCTCTTATGCTCACCAAGGCTGCATTTATTTGATCAATCAATATTGTGAAATATTATTACAATTTCAAGTGATTCAAGTGAATATATTGTAAAAAATATATATATATATTTATTTATTCCTGTGATCAAATTTTTTTAGCATCATTACTCCAGTCTTCAGTGTCACATGATCCTTCACAAATCATTCTAATATGATGATTTGATGCTCAGGACCCATTTCTGATTATTATCAGTTGAAAACAGTCATATTTTTGTGGAAACCGTGATAGATTTTATTTCTGAGGATTCTTTGATCAATAGAAGGTTCAAATGAACAGCATTTATTTGAAATATAAATCTTTTATAACACTATAAATGTCTTTATTGTCACTTTTGATCAATTTAATGTATATACGGAATAAAAGTATTAATTTCTTTCAAAAAAAAAAAAAAAAAGTTACGGACCCCAAACTTTAGAAAGGTAGTTTACATATTTTAGTTTTAACATTAAACTTTAACTTAAACATTTCCTTTATCTTCCTGCTGTGCCTTTAAAATATTCTTTCACCCCAAAATGGACATTTTGAGTACTCAAAGTAACAATGATTTCATAGAGCTTCAAAGTATTTTATTTCAAAAGATAAAGGATATTTGGACTCGTCATGATATGAGCCGTTAGAACTTGTCCATCAATTCTTCGTTAAATGGTTGTGGGATATTTTTCCCATCATGATTAAAAAAAACCTCTTTAAATGCCACTTGCATTAATTTTCACAGGTGTTCTTCAGCTTCTCCTGTAAAACTGTCGACTACGACGCCTTCAAGGCCATCAATGATTCCTGTTTAGTGTTCGATGGCCGTTTGGTGGTAGATACCACCTTCCATACCAACGACCCCTCCATATACGCCGCTGGCCCCTTGACCAAATACTCCCGTCGTTACCATGCTGACCAATGGAGCGATTCCTGCTTTAATTCTAAGGAGGTGGGGCAGAGTTTGGCATCTGTTCTCCTGCCCTTATGTGACCCGACCCTGGAGCTTCCCGCCGGCCCACTGTCTAACCAGGACAAGCTAATTCCACTCTACAGTCAGGCCAAGATCCAAGGTTACTATTCTCCTTCTGAATTTCTCAATCACAAGCCCAGTACATTCGAGCAGGAGTTTAAGACGTTTAGCATGTGTTGCGTCACCCAGTCCATTTAATTCTGACCGACACCAAACTATGGACAGTTCATTTGCATAATCTAATCACAGGCTAAGTGATTATAGCATAATGGACCATCTGTTACACAGAAACAGTGTCTGATATGAGATAAACAGCTTTATAATCATATTTGTGGTGTTCGGGGGGAAATGCTATTCATTTTGTGTTTGTAAAAAAACAAGGGTTATGAGGAATAACTTGAGAAAATACTCACATTCACAGGGGGAAGATTACCAGGCGGCTACAATTACCTCCACGTCGCAAAACCCACATCCAAAGGCCACGAAACTCCATCAGCTCAGAAAGTATGTTTAAATTCTACAGGTCAAGATCACTTCAAGGTTTTAAGGGTGTGTTCACACTTGTAGTTCAGTTCTTTTGTTTCTTTTGGTCCGGACCAAAAAAGAAAATGATGCAAAAAAAATGGCTTTTATGATGTATATTTTGCGAGGGAACTTGTCAAACATCCAAAACAATGCTGTGTGCTGGGATAAAAGCACTCATTGTATAAACGTAACCTACATATGATGGTATTTTGACCAGCTGAGAACTCGTGAAGAGCTTATAAAGCTTGTAAAGGAGTCAAAACAGTGGCAGGAATCCCTCCCTCACACACACAGATGAAGATCTGCTGCAAGGAGACGCAGTTCTGAGGCCTGTACCTAAACTCTGATGGCAACATCACGACTATGACAAGAAAAAACAGCTATCCCTGAGCATTCTGTCCTTTTTAGAGTCACATGTTGTGACATCAAACAAACCTGGTGATTGCTCTGTTAGTGCGGTTCATTTGAATAAGTGTAAACGCTGCCATCTGAACCCTGGTGTGCATTGAACAATTGGGACAAAAGACCCATCTTTTCAGCAGTCTTCTTTACATATTTTATAAGCTCTTCACAAGTTCTCAGCTGGTCAAAATACCATCATATGTAGGCTACACACATACAGCGAGCGCATTTAGCCCAGAACACAGCATCGTTATGGATGTTCGTTAAGTTCCGTCACGAAATACACATAATAAAAGCTGACCAATCAGGTTGTGAATATATTCCTGTGCCTTTAGGTACCGTGTTAAAATACCACTGTGAACACTAAGCGGACCAGGACTAAATGTTTTTTTACAGACCGAACTAACCTAGTGAACTGAACAAGTGTGAACACACCCTTAGTTTGGAAGAGGACCGAGACCCATCTTTTCAAGTGTTCGATCCTTTTTTTTGGTGCGCATCAGGGTTCAGACGGCAGCGTTCACACTTATTCAGATGAACCGCACTAACAGAGCAATCACACCAGGGTTTGTTTTAAGCCAACCAAACCCGACAAGTGTGAACACACCCTAAGTGTTGCAAAAAGGTCCATCTTTATTATCTGTGTCCTGCAGGGTCGTGACATGGTGACAGGCCGCACTGAAACGGGGAACTACTTTCATCTGCATCTCAGCCAGCATGATGTGGTGGAGAGCATCACGTGCCTCTCGAAGAATGCACTTCCTGTCTCCAACCTCCTGTGTCTCTACAGGAAACACCAGCTGCTGCTGAATCATCTCTGCTCACGCTACGACGAGGGTTTGGTCCATGACATGTACAGGTCCAGCCTTGTCACAAAAATTTATTTTTCTGTTACAGTCTGTTACAATGCATTTACAACAGACTAATTCAGGGCTCAAATCAGGCCTGATCCTAAATTACAAGGTACAGCTTTCAAATCAAAGACTTATTCTTCATTTTACATCTACAAATGAAGCAAAATTCTACAATGAAAGTTCTACACTACAATCTAATGGACATTCTTAAAACTCTTAAAAATGTCTATTATAAAACGATATATTCTGGTTCTTGATTCTGATTAGCTAAGCCGTGTTTGAAGTTGTAAAACATATAGCTGACCACATTACAATACATTAGAAGGAATCTAACAAGTCAAATGTCACCCTAAAAACAGAAGGGGAAAGTATTTTATTTACAGTGGGTACGGAAAGTATTCAGACCCCCTTACATTTTTCACTCTTTGTTATATTGCAGCCATTTGCTAAAATCATTTAAGTTGATTTTTTTTTCTCATTAATGTACACACAGCACCCCATATTGACAGAAAAACACAGAATTGTTGAAATTTTTGAAGATTTATTAAAAAAGAAAAACTGAAATATCACATGGTCCTAAGTATTCAGACCCTTTGCTCAGTATTTAATAGAAGCACCCTTTTGATCTAATTCAGCCATGAGTCTTTTTGGGAAAGATGCAACAAGTTTTTCACACCTGGATTTGGGGATCCTCTGCCATTCCTCCTTGCAGATCCTCTCCAGTTCTGTCAGGTTGGATGGTAAACGTTGGTGGACAGCCATTTTCAGGTCTCTCCAGAGATGCTCATTTGGTTTTAAGTCAGGACTCTGGCTGGGCCATTCAAGAACAGTCATGGAGTTGTTGTGAAGCCACTCCTTCCTTATTTTAGCTGTGTGCTTAGGGTCATTGTCTTGTTGGAAGGTGAACCTTCGGCCCAGTCTGAGGTCTTGAGCACTCAAGACCTCAGACTCAAGAGAAGGTTTTCGTCCAGGATATCCCTGTACTTGGCCGCATTCATCTTTCCCTCGATTGCAACCAGTCGTCCTGTCCCTGCAGCTGAAAAACACCCCCACAGCATGATGCTGCCACCACCATGCATCACTGTTAGGACTGTATTGGACAGGTGATGAGCAGTGCCTGGTTTTCTCCACACATACTGCTTAGAATTAAGGCCAAAAAGTTCTATCTTGGTCTCATCAGACCAGAGAATCTTATTTCTCACCATCTTGGAGTCCTTCAGGTGTTTTTTAGCAAACTCCATGCAGGCTTTCATGTGTCTTGCACTGAGGAGAGGCTTCCGTCAGGCCACTCTGCCATAAAGCCCCGACTGGTGGAGGGCTGCAGTGATGGTTGACTTTCTACAACTTTCTCCCATCTCCCAACTGCATCTCTGGAGCTCAGCCACAGCGATCTTTGGGTTCTTCTTTACCTCTCTCACCAAGGCTCTTCTCAACCGATAGCTCAGTTTGGCCAGCTCTAGGAAGGGTTCTGGTCATCCCAAACGTCTTCCATTTAATGATTATGGAGGCCACTGTGCTCTTAGGAACCTTAAGTGCAGCAGAATTGTTTTTGTAACCTTGGCCAGATCTGTGCCTTGCCACAATTCTGTCTCTGAGCTCTTCAGGCAGTTCCTTTGACCTCATGATTCTCATTTGCTCTGACATGCGCTGTGAGCTGTAAGGTCTTATATAGACAGGTGTGTGGCTTTCCTAATCAAGTCCAATCAGTATAATCAAACACAGCGTGACACAAATGAAGGTGTAGAACCATCTCAAGTATGATCAGAAGAAATGGACAGCACCTGAGTTAAATATATAAGTGTCACAGCAAAGGGTCTGAATACTTAGGACCATGTGATATTTCAGTTTTTCTTTTTTAATAAACCTGCAAAAATGTCAACAATTCTGTGTTTTTCTGTCAATATGGGGTGCTGTGTGTACATTAATGAGAAAAAAAAAAGAACTTAAATGATTTTAGCAAATGGCTGCAATATAACAAAGAGTGAAAAATGTAAGAGGGTCTGAATACTTTCCATTACCCACTGTATATACATTTAAAATTAAAGTTAAATAAATTTAATTTAAAGTAAAAAAAAATAATAATAATTATATATATATATATATATATATACATATATACATATATATATATATATATATATATATATATATATATATATATATATATATATATATATATGTGTGTGTGTGTGTGTGTGTGTGTGTGTGTGTGTGTGTGTGTGTGTGTGTGTGTTATAATATAGTTTTCCCTCTATGATGACCTACTTAGATTCACCCTAGAACCAGGTTTGATTGTCCATTTCAATACCGAAATACCTAAACTAATTCTCTTCAATTAATGCACAGGATTATTTATGACACTCCAAACTTTAATCATATCTGTCCTCATCTGGTCACACTTTATATGAAGATCCATTTCCGTCAGTGTGACCTCTGCTCCAAAAATTTTACCACCACTGACCCTTCACCACCAGGGCCATTGTCCTGCATTACTAATCTCTTTATGCAGGTGTGCAATCCGCTTTACCACATCACCAGGAGACAATAGTTAAGCCACCCAGCAGTGCTGATCACACTTATTAAAATGGGATTCTTCACTGGTCTTTTGTTGTGACTCTGAATGTGGCCAGCGCTCAGTGTCATTACGGAGAACGGTCAATCGTCATAACATAACTGATCAACCGTGATGCTATATGGAGGATATTAGATGAACATGCCAAATGTGTGTCCAGAGTTAAAGAGATTTTCAAAAATGAAAGTTCTGTCCTTATTTACTCACCCTCATGTCGTTCCACACCTGTTTGCTGTTTTCCATGGAATGGAAAAGGAACATGAATCTTTATCCAGCTCTTTACAGTTCCCATGTCCGTCAAGCTCTAAAAAGACCAAACACCATAAAAGCATCATTAAAAACTGCATGTATAGCAAGTCATAGACATAATGATAGAATTTAGATTTGAGTTGTTGTTTTTGAAGTCTCTTCTGCTCACCAAAGCTGCATTTATTTCATCAAAAATATAGTAAAAACAGTAATATTGTGAAATATTATAATTTAAAATAACTGTTTGCTATGTGAATATATTTTAAGCTGTAATGTATTCCTGTGATCAAAGCTGAATTTTCAGCATTATTACTCCAGTCTTCAGTGTCACATGACCCTTCAGAAATCATTCTCATATGCTGATTTATAATAACGTCTTATTATATTATTCTTTGATGAATAAAAAGTTTAAAAGAACATCATTAAGTATTATTAACATTATAAATGTCTTTACTGTCACTTTAAATTCATCCTTGTTGAATAAAAGTATTAATTTATTTCAAAACAAAAAAAACATACTGACCTCAAACTTTAAACAGTAGTGTATGTCTTTAAATCCATTTTTTCATTTCCTCTTTCCCCAGTTATTTTCAAGAGAATTGGTGTTTGGCTCTTTATCACGACCGCTTTGCTGACTTTGAACAGGAGGTGTGCCAAATCATGGACTCGGCCAAACTACAGGTCGTTTCCTTTACATCTACATCTGTGTTTGAAGCATTTACCCTCTGAAAAGTCTTTCCACAACATCTGTTGATGTCAGATAAACACAGTAATGCAATTACCTATGCTGATTGGATCATGCACCGATCATTTAAATGCAATGTTTTTTATTAAATCAATGTATTTTTGTGGACAGATGTATTTTTGTGTCAATGTTTTTTTTTTTTTGGGGGGGACTACACAGGTTCCTCTAAAGGTGCATCAAGCATGATTATAAGATAAAATAAAAGAACATCTCACTTGTCACCCAAAAATATCTTTTAAAAAGGAACGCAAGATTTGCATATTTCAAAAACAAAAAACGAGACTTGTATTGTGTCTTGTCCCCACAGGGTGAGAGTGGTTCGGTGTCAATTCAAGAGGCTCTTCAGAAGATAGTGGACGATAAAGCAGAGTCCGATCAGCGGACGAGTCTCAGTGAGGTGTTTCAGAAAAGCGAGGCTTATTCTGCTCTGAGAAAGAGTGTTCTGGATTATCTGAAGTACAACAGATACCATCTGACTATGTACGCCCGGCCGGGACTGCTGTAATCAATATCCATTTTACATTTAGGAGCATTTATTCAGTACTTTATCTTTTGTTTCTTTATTTCTTTACATTTGCTGCGCCATATGTTTGGAGGGTGGGGGGACACATTGTGGGGGGTGGGGCCAAAGAACAAATAAATAAAGCTCCTTGTTTTGTCAAATGCAAATGTTTAGTGAGTGGCAATTCATTAAAAATATCTGACTTTGCTCTTTTGAATACTCTGTGTATGTGCTATCCAGTTTTGGGTTGTATATTAAGTGGAGATGAAGGCAGCACGGCTCCTCAGTGCGGCGGGGCAGATAAGAGCAGCAGAAAGGGTAAAGCAGCAGCTGTATGATAATGAATGTGCATGGGGCAGAATGATCCAACAGTCACACGTCATAGAGCTCATGTATGGGTAGTAATGCAACCAGATCAGATGTTACAAATAAAAACAAATGAACCTATTTCAGATGCAACTAATGTGTTTTTCTAAAAGCTGGGTCTTGAACATGGAAATCAATTTAAAAATGCAATTAAAAAAATAATAATAATAAATATATATATATTTTTTTTTAAACTAGACTGGTTTCTCTAAAATGCAAGTGAAATAGTAACATAAAATAAAAGGTGTGCACTAAGTCTAAGTCACGCACATAACCCCCCTTGTATGTGGACATAAAAAGAATGCAATAGGGTCCTCTAAAATGCTCATAAAGAGTTATGAAAACGCATACAACAAATGTGCAAGTCTTGAACTACAATACCGCCATTTATGTGATTGCGATGGAGATTACGCGAAATTCCGCTATGACGAGACCGTTGCATTGGAATGACATCATCACACACGACCACAACGATGATGATGATGATGGCACGGGTGAGTTTGAGACAGGAATGAGTCCGTTTGAACAGAAGGATGATGCGCGTCTGTCCCCGCGGCTCGCGCAAGCGTGTCTTTTGTGATGCAAACGAGAGGAGCCTCTTTTATGAATTATGTATGCGCGCAAAGAGTGATTAATACGTCCCGCATTCAACTGTCGCACATGTCCTAAGCCTGCAGGCGTCTGATTTATACATTTAATTAGTTTCGAGACAAATTACGCACGCACCTTGCAGCCCTTTCGCCGCACAAACTGATTTCAAGACATTTGTGTTAAAACTGCGCTACTCTGCGAGCGCTAGTGGGCCTATTAAAAATTTAACATTGCACGACTTCTTTGTTGCCATTTCCCCCTTTTTAATTTGAAATTCTGATGCTCTAAGAGTGGAGGAGCCCCTTAAAGGATGCTGACAAAGGCAGGGCACGTGCGCATTGACGGGAAGCATCAAAGCGTGAAAAGAGGAGGAACCAGCGTGTGCCTAAAGCATCCTAATATAATAAACCTCAGGTACATCTGCCCGAGCAATCTGCAGACCCTCCCATCTCCAAATCCATAGGGATTCCAGCTCCATCTGATTGGACGAGGCAGCGAGGGGCGAGAACAATGTCATCATTCCGGCTTAAAAAGACTGCTGCCATGCCTCCGTGATGGAAAGATCACCGAACGCGTCCAAATATATAGTACCAGGTGTGCCTCTGATTTCAACCCCTCTGAAGTGCCTTTCAGCTGGCGAAGATGCCCAGAGGATTTTTAGTCAAAAGAAATAAGAAAGCGACACCTGTTTCCTACCGCGTCCGCTCGGAGGAGGATGAGCAGGGCGCGTTTCCAGCCGTGCAGCAGCAGGATGCGCTGTGCGCGCGCCGCCCGGTATCGCCGGTGCAGTTCGGGAACCCCGAGACAGTCTACCGGTCCATGTACAGCCCGACCCGACCCGTGAGCAGAGAGCACGAGAGGGCGTGTTTGGAAAGGCGCTTCAATCTCGGCTCGCCTATTTCAGCGGAGTCCTTCCCGGCTGCGCCCAGCATCTCCGATCTCGCGCCGTTCGCGCCAGTGGATCTTAAAATCGGCACCAGCAACAGCAACCGAACCGGCACCACAACAACCACCAAGAGACCCGCACCAGACACAGAGCGCAAAGGCAAACCCGCGTCCAAGAAAGCCAAAGCTATGCGGAAATTGCAGTTTAACGACGAGATGACCACTTCTCCAGTGCTGGGCTTGAAGATCAAAGAAGGTCCGGTGGAGCAGAAGCCCAGGTCTCAGTGCGCAGGTGGAGACAAGCCGCTCGGAGAGTTCGTGTGCCAGCTGTGTAGAGAGGCGTACGCCGATCCCTTCTCTCTGGCCCAACACAAATGCTCCAGGATCGTCCGGATCGAGTACAGATGCCCCGAATGCGACAAGCTCTTCAGCTGCCCGGCGAACCTGGCCTCGCACCGGCGCTGGCACAAACCCAAACCGGGGAACCCGGAAAGCAATAAGACGCCCGCACCTGAAAAAGACCACGAGACTTCCAGCGACAGGGACACTCCTAGTCCTGGACTTTCCGAGTCTGGATCGGAGGACGGCCTGTATGATTGCCAGCACTGTGGGAAGAAGTTCAAACGTCAAGCGTACCTGAAAAAGCACGTGACGGCGCACCACGAAGCGTGCGATAAATCCCAAAGCCAAGCGCCTCTGAATCTCAGCGCGTCCGAGTGCCACCTGTGCCCGGTGTGCGGAGAAAACTTCCCGAGCAGAATGAGCCAGGAGAGGCACATCCGTCTGCAGCACTCGGCGCAGGTTTACCCGTGCAAATACTGTCCCGCCATGTTTTACAGCTCACCGGGACTTACGAGACACATCAACAAATGCCACCCGTCGGAAAACAGGCAGGTCATCCTGCTTCAGATGCCGGTGCGTCCAGCCTGCTAAAAAGCGCTGTGCCTTAAACCAGTGCTTCCCAATCCCCCAACAGTGCACATTTTGGATCTGACACAACTATTGAAGGTGGGTTCGGGAAGCACTGCCTTAAACCACAGAATCGACCTGGATGAGACTGATTGCAAATCCTGCTTAAATCTACACTCTTAAAAACAAAGGTTCCAAATGGAGTTTTCGCAGCAGTGATGCATTAGAAGCACCATTTTTGGTAAAGAACATTTTAAAAATGTAAAGAACCTTTTGAGGAGGGTTAAAGTTTCTCATGGAACCACCAATGCGGATGCAGAACCTTTATTTTTAAGAGTGTAAGGTAGTTTATCTGGAGGAGGTACAACAGGTTAGACTGTTCGGTTATTTTTCTAGGATCTCCGCACAAGTGCTTTTAGCTTTTAGACCTAAGAATCCTAGAACATGCCTTGAATTCACAGGCTGTACATACGTTTCCATCGTTTCTAGCTTTAATAGAGCTTGTGAATCTGTGGACTTTGACTGTAGCTTTCAAAAAACAACCTATTGACAAGGGTTTCTCCCTTTAGTGTAGCCAGAAATGCCTTGAATTAGATCTTGACATGCTGTAAAACTGCCTTAATCATGTAAATGTTTGGAGTGATTGCAGTTGCTGATCATTTTTATATTGTTATTATTATTATTATTATTGTGTGTGTGTAAATGTTTGTGATTATTTATCTTATTATTATTATTATTTATTTATTCCAAATGTTTTATTTAAATTATTTGTTCGCCTAATTCATTTGTGATCGATTTTAAATTTGTCCTCGACAGCCAAATGTTTCATTTATCGATCTAAAAATCGATCTTCGTCTGCTGAAAGTCTGAAATTCACTTTGCATTAGATACAATCGTTTATTAATTTATTTTTTATGTTATGTTTTACATGTCCGGTGCTTGTGTGTTTCTGCAGTTGCTATTTGTCCAAAAAATGCTTAAAATAATAATAATAATAATAAACTGTCCAAAAAGTCAAATTGGGATCCACTTTGGATGTGACATTCCAGCAATCTGAAGAGCAGAGACGTGCGAGTTGTCATGTGGAAACCCACACACTGTGAACACAGAGAAATACATCATCATCATCATATACAATGAAATGTGTCCAACTGGATTCTGTACCAAGATACGTCTGCACTTAATAAAACACATCAACCTAACACACTGTTTGTCTGTGAGTAATTACGTCCTTCAGAACATCTGATTATTAACGATCAGCAGGAATGAACCACATCATAAGAGCAGAGCAACTGTTGCTATTCTTCAGCTAAACTATTTGAAACATTTTTAGAATTTGTGACATCATAAATGGAATATTTGTACTTTTGTAATTGATCAGTTAAAAAACTAAAAGGTGATTAAAGTGGGGAAAAACTCAATTTCAATTGAATAATTCAAATTATACTGCATTATCTGTGGAGAGACCATGCAAACATTTTTAACTATTTGAAAGAATTAACATTATATAATGCACAGTAATAATGCTAATGTAGTAATGAAAGTTGATATGCAGGGTTACAGAGAAAATCTAATTCATAGTGGGAGTCTCTGGGTTGGCTGAGAGTCTGGATGAAGGGACATTATGGTTGAAATTCTTTCAAAATACTATAATGAAAACAGAAAATAGTCTTGCTTGGTGTCGGCATGCAGGGGACTTTCTACAGCAGCTCTGAGACGCAGATGCTGAAGAGAGAATTCACCATAGACACCAAATCCCACAATGCAGCACCTCAGACACACTGCTGTTATGCAGACGCCTCCCAAAGGTCATGAGCTCTTCACACACACACACACACACACACACACACACAGACGGCCACAAACCACCTCACCTCACAGCTGAGAAATAGAGCCTAACAGATCTGACAGATCTGTAAAAATACAAAATACAAAAAATAGTGTTATATGGCTAGTTGTCACATTTTGTAATCCAATGAATATTTTTCACAGTAGGTCAACAGACACTTATGACTTTTCCACTGTTATAGGGCAGGATTTGGTTATTTATCACATGTTGAGCCTTATACTGGGGCAAGTTGTCACAACAGGAACCTGCTGTTTATTGACACTGATTGGAGAAGAATTTGCTTGTTTGAAATATAAAATACTATCTGGAGTGTAAACCAAATCTGAATGTGTTTGAATGTGTTGCTTGTTATTTGATGGCCTTTCAGTCAAATTTACTCAAAATGTTAATTTTAAACAAATGTTTTAACTACAAATATTCCATGTAGTCTCTCAAGTAGCATGAACTCATAAAAAAAAACAAAAAAAAACAATGCAGTTAAATTAGCTTTGGATTTAGTACCTGCTTGAAATTTCACATGCAATACTTGTCTTCAGAATTAATTAATTTTTGCATACATTCCATCAGTGTATTTTATTACAGAATGCAACCCTCTGAGACCCTGTAATCACTAACTCACAGACGCGCATGCACACGCTCAGCCCGGACACGAGCACCATGAGCACCACGAGCACCACTCCCTGTGTGAGTGACAGGTGGAGAGCAGCTGCAGAGCGGGCCGGCGGAGATAACAGCAGATAAAGCCTTTTCACACACACGCACACATTTACAAACCAGAACAAAACAAGGTAAAGGCATCTGAAGATACAGCAAACAAGCTGGTATGATTTACAGCTGAAACCGATCACACACACACACAGCAGCAGCAGCAGTGATCAATCAGCATTAGTTCAGCATCATTGAGAGGGCTGGATGTTGACTTTACTTGCCTCTCTGAATGACTGGCCTGTAGTGTGTGTCCTAATGATTTAACTGGACACATTTCAGCTGGTATCCATCATCTGAGGTCGGATCCAGGGAGCTGGTGCATGCTGGGAGAGAGAATGAGACTGATTAATTGCACTTCCTTTACTAACAATAAAATACCAACAACTACCATCTTTCTTTTGCTGTTTGGATACTGATAGTGTTTTGAACATGTGGTGTCACCATAATTTAGCATGCTGGTTTGTTTTGTATCGGACATGGATTCTATGGTTTATGAATATGGTACCATTGTACACTACAATTTTGAAACAAATTAATAGTTTTATTCAGCAAGGATGCATTATATTGATCAAAAATGTAAATATAAGACAGTAAATATATTTATAATGTTCCAAAAGATTCCATTTCAAATAAATGTTGTTCTTTTGAACTCTCTATTCATCAAAGAATCCTGAAAAAATGTAAATATTAAGCAGCAAAACTGTTTTCATCGTTGATTATAATTTAAAGAAAATGTTTCTTGAGCATCAAATTAGCATATTAGAATGATTTATGAAGGATCATGTGACACTAAAGACTGGAGTAATGATGCTGAAAATTCAGCTTTGATGCATTAAAATAGAAAATAGTTATTTCAAATTGTAATAATATTTCACAATATTACTGTTTTTACTGTATATGTGATCGAATAAATGCAGCCTTGGTGAGTAGACTTCTTTCAAAAATCTTTCCAACCCCAAACCTGTGAACGGTATAAGCTGCCACATTCACTGTACAGCTCTATACTGTAATTGTACACTATATTGCCAAAAGTTTTGGGATGCCTGCCTTTACATGCACATGAACTTTAATGACATCCCATTCTTAATCCGTAGGGTTTAATATGGAGTTGGCCCACCCTTTGCAGCTCTAACAGCTTCAACTCTTCTGGGAAGGCTTTCCACAAGGTTTAGGAGTGTGTTTATGGGAATTTTTCACCATTCTTCTAGAAGCGCATTTGTGAGGTCAGGCACTGATGTTGGACGAGAAGGCCTGGCTCACAGTCTCCCCTCTAATTCATCCCAAAGGTGTTCTATCGGGATGAGTTCAGGACTCTGTGCAGGCCAGTCAAGTTCCTCCACACCAAACTCGCTCATCCATGTCTTTATGGACCGACGCTTTGTGCACTGGGGAACAGTCATGTTGGAACAGGAAGGGCTATCCCCAAACTGTTCCCACAAATTTGGGAGCATGAAATTGTCCAAAATATCTTGGTATGCTGAAGCATTAAGAGTTCCTTTCACTGGAACTAAAGGGGCCAAGCCCAACCCCTGAAAAACAACCCCACACCATAATCCCCCCCTCCACCAAACTTTACACTTGGCACAATGCAGTAAGGCAAGTCCCGTTCTCCTGGCAACCGCCAAACCCAGACTCGTCCATCAGATTGTCAGGCAGAGAAGCGTGATTGGTCACTCCAGAGAACACGTCTCCACTGCTCTAGAGTCCAGTGGCGGCGTGCTTTACTCCACTGCATCTCACTTTGCATCTCACTTGGTGATGTAAGGCTTGGATGAGCCGCTTGGCCATGGAAACCCATTCCATGAAGCTCTCTACACACTGTTCTTGAGCTCATCTGAAGGCCACAGTGAGTGTCAACACATATCTAATTTCTGCCTGTTTTTAATTCTCATAAGGGATACAACAATGAAACATAACCTAGATCGCCAATTAGCATCCTTAAGTATGAAAGAGCATTAAAATGCCTGAGTTTAGTGTGTCACAACAATGTGGCATTATGAAAACAAATCTCTCTCTTCATACGAGCCTGTGTCATGCGTGTAAACGCATCTTAATGTAGAGGTCACACCTGCCTGCTGCAGGTCACACTCGTCTGTTTGTCTCCCTCTCTCCGCCTGCTGTCTTTCCTCAGAAGTAAACACTCGTTGAGCGGGCGGACGGAGGCGTGCGGTCTGGTGCGTGGCAGCTCTTATCTGGCCTGCGCTCAGACAAAGAGACAGAGAGGAAAGTAAACACTTGCACTTTCAGGCACACAGTAAAGCATACAAACCTCAAGGCATTTTCCAGTATGGCAGGTGTTGCT